>RJWM01001108.1:0-170225 GCA_004363535.1 Dasyprocta punctata
TGTAAACCTACTCTCAGCAGGAACCGCTGCTTTTAGAGCAAGCTGCTAATGGACACTGGGGCCCAGAAGACCTTACTGACTCATGCGAGGTCATTAACAAGGAGGAAGCAGGGTCAACTTTGCATTTGTATGCCACTGAAAAATTCATCGAGGACAGTAATTGCCAATCAGAGCTTCTTCACAGTGAGAAATCGACACTGTCACAGCGAATTCACAGTCACCTACTGGATGCTGAAGGTATTCAGTGGGACTGGTTCCAACTATGGGTTCAAATGACTCAGGAAGCAGTCTGCAATATTACACATGAATTGAGACTTTCAATAGGAGAACAAATACATAAACCATGGCCTGTGACACAATGTTATACCATATTGCAATGCATGCACACAAACTTCAAGTGCATCTGATCGCAAGTATGGATGTCACAAACATAATATTGAGCAAAAGAAGCCAGACAAAAGATTACTCTGTGATGTATGAGTCTCTTAATATAGAGTTGGAAAACAGGTCAAATTGCCAGGTGCAGAGGCATGCACCTGTAGTCCTGATTGTTGACTGAGACTCGAGGATCCCTTCAGCCCAGGAGTTCAAGGCCAGCCTGGGAAACATAGTTCTTCGTATCCTCAATAAAACAAAGAAAACAGCAGGTTAGATCCCTGTGTTACTTTGGCAGTCAGAATAACAGTTACCCTTTAAGGCAGATAGAAGATGTAAGAAGGCTCTTGGAGAACTGGTAATGTTCTGTTGTCAGACTTAGGCTCTGTTTCCCAAGTGTGCTCTGCTTATAAAGAAAAGAAAAGCATCAAGTCATTCACCTCTGTGTGTGTGTGTGTGTGTGTGTGTGTGCGCGCATAACATTATCTGGTGAGATCTGCTTTCACTTCTCTCATGAAATATAAAAAACCAAAGCTTTTTTCTAATTGCTACTCTCACAGTCACTTCAACACAGAAGATAGATAAATGATAGACGATATATATATATATATATATATATACACACATATATTAGATAGATAGAATCATGCATATTAACATGAAGTTTGACAGGAGACACCAAATCATATATATAAAATATATATATATAAATTATATATATAAAATATATATATATATAAAATATATATATATATCCAACAAGAATACTTTTAAAAGGACCTATGAAAAGACCCTCGAAGTTCAGAGATCACAAGTAATGAATTATAATTTGAATACTTTTGAAAAATTCCATCATGGGTTTTATCATATGTTAGCAAGTAAAGCCAGTCAAGTTAGAACTGTTTTAAAAAGTGGGGTTTGAACTGATGTATTAGGGCTGGCTTCCTCCTCCCCTTTCTGCCTCACTTGTTCTATTTTTATTACATGCAAACAAACACATTTTAAAGTGGTAGCTAAGGTTCAGTGGTGGTGGTAGCTCCGTAGATAATGTATGAAAGTTGCGAGTTATGAGTTAACCAGGTTGAGTCCCTTTTCCTGACAAACAGCTCTAAAATAGCGAGACACTCCGGAGTGATGCTCTTCTGTGACTATCTGGAGTAATCTTTTGTATATTAATGAGAGGATTGGAAGCTTCAGGGTGGAAGATTCTCACAGAAAAAACCTAGGAGATTAGAAATGAGAGAATTGAGACCTTCAGTCCCATCCTTTCACCTTTGAGGAGGGGAAAGGACCAATGACTGAGTTGATTTCTGAAGACAAACTATTTAAGCCATGCCTAAAAATAATGAAATTTCCATCAAAAGTCAAAAAAACTGGGTTCTGAGAGCTTCCTGGTAGCCTAGCAGGTGAAGGTTACCAGACAGTGGAGTCTCTGGAGAGGGTATGGAAGCTCTGAGCCTCTGCCCACATACCTAGTACAATGCATCTCTTCCATATGGCTATTTGTCTATATTTTTATTACATCATTTTCAATAAGCTAATAAATGTGTCTTCCTGAGTTCTGCAATCCTCTCAAGCAAATTAATCAAGTCCAAAGAAGCGGTAGTGGGAACTTTGATTTATAGTCAGTTGGTAGAAAGTACAGGTAACAGACTAGTATTGGTCAGTGGCATTTAAAGTCCAAGGAAGGTCTTTTGGGACTGGACCGTTAGCCCAAGGGATCTGACAGTCTCTTCAGGGAGCAAGAATCATAACTGAGCTGAATTAGAGGAGACTTAGCTGCTATCTATGGGAGAATAGATTGGTTGCTGAAGGGGAGAAACCCACACATATTTTGTTGACCAGCGGTGAAATGTTCTTTGTCGAAGTGATTGTATGAGAGCAAAGATTAGGAAAAACATTTTGGTTTTTCATATATCATAAGAGAAGTTTGAGAAATCTTGGTTGATGATGTTAAGCTGTCATGGTTATTACATGCTCAAAAAGAGTAAATGCTACACTTTGAAAGTAGTATCCAAAACCTCAAAAGGAAAGAGAGGCAAGAAAGCCTTGGACATAAACTCACTGCTTTCATTGTTCTTCTCATTTGATTCATGTGTGGTGATGCTTAAAAGTCACAGTCAGTGTGATGATGAATCTTGATTGTCAGTGATTGGGTGGAGAGGCACCTAGGAGATTATAAAACACTCTTTTGTGTGTGTCTGGCTGGCTCATGGAGGCTTGACTTTGGTGACATACATGTATGATATATATGTCGACATACAGGTGTCTGGTCCCTGGTCCCTTCCTCTCTGTTTCTCTTTCCTTCCTCTGCTTCCTGGCTGCCATGAAGCACACAGATTTCCTCCATCTTCCAGTTGGTTGACCAAGGACTGAACCCTCAAAAGCTGTGACCCAAAATAAACTATTTCCCCTTTAAGGAATTTAAGCCATGATGTTTCACTGCCACTGGCAACATCTCCACCAGCACCCTGATATGGTTAGAGTAATATTGTCACTATAGTTCTAGCTATGATTGCTGGTATTATTACTATATAATAAATTGCCTCCCCCAAATTTATCCGTTTTAATCATTTTCTTTTGCTCTTGATTTTATAGCATAGAAATTCAGTAATGGTCCAGGTGGGCAGTTCTCACTTGGTGTCATGGGTACCTACTGCTCACAGTTTCACAAGAAACATGGAAGTGGGTATTTATTTTAATGAAAGGAAAAGGTTTATTCAAAGCTAACTCCAAAGGAGATCAAAAGTCTTCTTACTGCCCTAAATCACCATCTCTGCGTGTTCAGGTGTGCAAGGGTGTTTATAGGAAGCAAGACAGTGGAGAGGGAATGCAATGGGACAAGAGACAAGAAGTTTCTATGCTGCTTCTCCACCCACACGGTTTCTTCCCTTCCTTATAGAAACCAGACTCTGAGTTGCTGGGACCAGAATCCACATATTCCTTTCTGATAGAGAATTTACTTCTTCTGTCTTTTAATATAAGCTGAGTGGAAGTTTAGAGAAGCCGTTTGTCTCTAAAAGAAGAAAAAATTTCCTGATTCAAGAGCATCACAAGTTCTAGCCCAGTTTGGCTAACTTAGGATTTCTGGAAGCTCTGTGTCCAAACAAAAAAGTCTTAGAATGTAACATAGTACAGAGGCCCTTGGTTCAATTATCAGTACGAAAAAAAAAATCTTATCTTAAAATCCATTTTATTCTCTCAGTTACATTAGAAATCTGTCAAGAAGCACTCGGGAGGCTGAGGTAGGCGGAGCGTTGTGAGTTCGAGGCCCGCCTGGGCTACAACGCGAGGGCAAGGCCGGCCTGAGCTACATAGTGCGACCCTGCTTCAAAAAACCAGGGCCGGGAGTTTGGCTCAGCAGCTTAAGTGCCTGTCTGGCAGGCGCGAGGCTGTGAGTTCAATCCCTGGTGCCGCAAAAAAAAAAAAAAAAAAAAAAAAAAAGAAATCTGTCAAGAAATAGCCATCAATCAGTGGCTAGTCCCCAATCACCTGACAGCTTGGCTGGACTGGACAAGCAAGGTGTGCGTCCAGGTGGCTGGTAGCAGGTGTCAGATGGCTCAGCTGGGCTGATGACCGTGGCATCACCTGTGATTCCCCAGCATGCTGGCCTCAAGGCAGTTGCATTTCTGACTTGGTGCCCACCTTCTCCTTTCCCTCAGTGAGAAGGGAAGCCAGGGCACCTGACAGCATTGGGATCACACTGAACTGCTTCTATTGCGTTCTGTTGGTTACCATCAACTCAGAAGCCCACCTGACTTTGAGAGCAAGGGATTATACCCCACTTCTCACAGGAAGCCATATCAAACATTGTTCAGCCACTTTATAAAATTACCATGGTGTGCAATACCCGAGTTAAATTGAATAGACTTCCTTCCTCGTTATTATGTTTTAAATCTGAAATGTTTTCCCAAAGTCTCTTTGCTCTTAGAGGACATTTAGAAAGTGACTGACTGATCAGTAAATGAATCCACAGACAAGTGCAGTACTTGAATGTGTTGTTAGAAGGTGGGGCCCGGCCGGAAGAGGTTGGTCACTGGGGATGTGACTGGGGAGGGTGTATTTTTGTCCCCGGCTCCTCTCCTCATTTCTCTCTTTGCTTCCTAGCTGCCATGGGATGAGCACCTTCCCTCCACCAGGCCCTTCTACCATGCCATTCTGCCTTGGAGCCAGTCAGTCATGTAGTAAATCCACTGGAAACCTTAAACCAAACAAACCTCTCTATCTTTAAATTGTGGATATTGGATATTTTGTTCCAGTGACAAGAAAACTGACTGACACTGCCATATTCATATCCTCTGGGGTCTTCACCCAGAATCTTCCATGTGGTTGTAGAAATCCAAATCAACTCATCAATTTGCTCTACTGGATTTAATATCCACAAAGTCATAAGATGCTCCTGTTTCATGAAAACCAACTTTTGTAGAGCTTGTTGCCCTGCTTCTGTGACACAGACCTTATCATATCCCCTCTCCATTTGAAGAATGAGAAGCTAAAGGACTCGTAGTCACCTGCCAGTGAAGTTGCAGAGCCAAAATTTTTATATATATAATTAAGTCCAACGTTTACAAATATATCTCTGAGAGTTTCGGATTCCTGTCATTTTAGAGACATTCTCCAAGCCAAGCGCGTAACTGTTTTGGTGATGAGAATACAGCATTTTACATCCTGTCATTGTTTCCTGGATTGTTCTGACCCATTCACTAAAGCTGTGCATTGAAATACTACGGACTCATCATATTTGTGGGTTCTAGATCTGCCAGTTCAACCGACGGGGGATTGAAAATGTTTTTAAAACAACTACATCTGTACTGAATCTATGCAGACTTGTTTTCTTGTCATTATCCCCTAAACAATACAACATAGTAACCATTTACATAACATTTTCATTGCATGAGTTATTGTAGGTAAACTAGAGATGATCTAAAGTATATGGGAAGATGTGCTTGGGCATTATATAAATTCTACAATATTTTTTTAAGAGGGACTTGCGTGTCCAGGGATTTGCATGTCCACAGATTGGTCCTAGAACCAATCCTGATGGATACAGAGACAGGGCTGTATATGCTGCTATTTGGATCAAAGAAAAAGAAATAAATGATTTTTAGAAAGGCAATGGAATTATATATCCGAGAAGGAAGGAAATTGTATTCGGGGTGCAGAATATCTTTATCAATTGCCTGGCTGAAAGAGCTGGGGATTAATAAGGATTAGAATGGTAAGCAAAATGAAGCTGGATGGCGTTTCCAAGGGCTCAAGGGACCAGACTAGAATTTAGTATGATCCAGGGCAAATTAAAGAGACAGCTTGTTAGAAATGAGATAAAAGCAGTGGGAACAAATGTTGGATGACTCATTTCAGTGCAAACCCACATCATGATGAAAAGGCCAAGGTTGACTAAACACAGCCCTGACTGACAAGGGCCCAGGGCTGAGGAGCACCAGGCGAGAGTGAGAGTCTCAGCAGGGGTTTCAAGTGTCGTTAGAAGGCGTTAGCATAATACCCAGAGGGTTTGTCTGACCTCACCCTCAGACTAGACTTACTCCCCTTGTCATGCATCCTCGAAGCTCTCCCATCTTTTCTTTCATGGCTTTTAGCACTGTTGTAATCTTTAATCTGATATGGCGATATGATTAATGCTGTCCTCCCCACCCGACTGTCAGTCC
This sequence comes from Dasyprocta punctata, assembly GCA_004363535.1. Lineage (NCBI taxonomy): Eukaryota > Metazoa > Chordata > Mammalia > Rodentia > Dasyproctidae > Dasyprocta > Dasyprocta punctata. Next base: position 6,042 of record RJWM01001108.1, read on the forward strand.
CATGATAGCAGTTTCCAGATCTGAGTTTGTCCCATGCTCAGTACTTGCCACACGCATAATACATAGCTCATGTTTCTCAATATCTTTTAGTAATATTAGGGTGAAAATAATGTCTATTAGAGGTTGATAGATGATATAGTCCACTGAACAAATTTGGCCCACAACCTAGCTTAATATTGCCCATGAACAAAACATAGTTTTATATTTTTATACAGTTGAAAAATACCAAAGCCAAAAATAATTTGTCACGAAATGAGAACTACATGAAATTCAAGCTAATGTCCTTAAAGCTTTACTGGCACACAGCCTATCATCTATGTCTGCTTCCTTGCTCAACAGCAACAGTGAGTAATTCATTGCAGTGAAGTCTATACAGCCCACAAAATCTAACATTTCTACTATCTGGTCCTTTACAGAAAAAAAAAAGTGTTAATTCTTGATGTAGGAAATCTAGTTTCCATCATTGTTGGAGACTCGTCAACTAACAAATGGTATTCTCCTAAGGTTTTGGCTGAAACCTAATAGTTCAAGTGATTTCTTTGGTTCCCCTCTGAAATCTAGAAATAGCTACCATTTGCTAACAGGATAAAGAATTATTTGGAGGGAGGGACAGAGGAGAAAGAGACAAAGAGAGAGAGAGAGAAAGAGAGAGAGAGAATGAGAGAGAGAGAGAGAGAAAGAGCACTCATGTTTCCAGGACAGAGACAGTGAGTATTGATTGGCAGAACTATGAACTTTGGGTACCTATGGAGCTGTATTCAAATCCAAGTTCTGCCATTTTATGGTTATGGTCCTGTGGCCCCACTAAGTCTCATGTAATCATGGCATGGACACAACTGAGTTTGGTGTTTGTGATTGGTTTGTTGTCTAGCGCTGGGTTTGCTGATGTGAGTGCTGTGCTCGCCCAGGGGTGGAGCTGACATACAGTGAAAGGGCAGGAAGAAGGCATGTCTTTTCTCTCTCTTGCTGTTTCACGTGGTTTGCAGTTTGTGGCTGCCATGAATGGCTGCCACACCATGCCACACTGCCTTGGAGCCAACTGAGTATGGATTGAATCCTCTAAGACCTGTAAGAAATAAACCTTTCCTTTCCTAATTTTGGGCATCAGGTATTCTGTCTCAGCAAAGAGCAAAAGGTAACTAAAACAGCCATTCAGCTGTATAACTCTATGTAAATGAATTCTTTGAGTTTCAACTAATTTTTCTGTAAGATATGTATATAATTGTCTTCCTCATGGGATTGCTGTAGTATTTAATTTAGATATAACAAACACCTTTTGATTAGGCTTGCCTATCCAAAAATTGTTTTTCTGAAATGTGTTCCCCCAACTCCAAAGGTGTTCTGTACAGCAGTTTCTATCTTCTCTCCTTTGGTAACAGTTAATTGGATAAAGTGGGGACAATGGACTGACACAAACTCTGCCCTAGTCCAGCTGGATTTTTCTCCTAAAGTAATATTGCTCATGAAACATAGAAACTCTACTTAGTTCATCTGATGCACCTGCTCTGGCTTGCTTGGACCACAAAAAATAAATAAATAAATATAAAATAAAATAAAGCTGGTTTGCAGAGAGAACAAAACAAGCATACAGAAAGATCTTTGTGCAACGAGAATGAAATTAGCCTCTCCTCTTTAGATGGGAGCCTCTCCTGCACTGTTTCACAGGGCAGCTAGCATTTCCAGCTCATGGATGCAGTCTAAAGTTACATCTCCTGCCAGCAGAGTCAAACCTGCTCCACCTCCAAGTTGCCTACATATTTCAGTCATTCAAGTACTTTCATCCTCTTAGGGGTAAGCTGCAGAAGCAGGGCAGATGAAAGGTTCCCCTGTATTAAGATATTTTTCTAAACATTTGTCTTAACCCTTTAGCATCAGAGGAATGATACTCACAATAGTGGGTGAACCACATTGTATAAAACCAGAATTTGGGGACTTCAGCATCAAGTCTGGTGAGTCCCAGGTATGACACTGCTAGCAACCTATTGCTAAAAATTGAGCTTCAGGTCCACAGTGACATAGAAACTAGCAGACTGCCTACTCTCAGAGGTCTGAGCTCCTCCTACGGCTGCACAGAAATAAGACAAAAGCAGGGATTTATAAGAGAACAGTGGGGAAGGGGCCAGTGATGTCTCTTGCTACAGACTTGGCAGGGAAATACCTGGCAGCTTGAGGAAAGTCCCCAGTGCCAACAATTTTCTAGTTTCTAGTTTCTTTCCCATGAGTGCAAACTGCCTAAATTTTTGTCCTTCATTTAAGGAGATACTCGTGTAAGTTTTTATTTTAAAACTAGCTCTAGTGGACTTCATTCTCATCTGATAAACATGCCTTACTGAAGCACTACATCAGTTGTAATTGTTCATATTGTAATGGTTAAGTTAAAAACAGGTATTATTGAATAGTGTTACACTATGGAAAACAATAACTGCAGTTTTTGTAGAGGCATACTGGAGTTCATAAGCATATAGTGGTATGATACCTGGCATTTGCTTTAGAACAATCCTCACATAAACATTTTTTTAAAATATGTCAAGATTTTTTAATAAAGTAGAACTAAGCATTGTTCAGTAAGTAAATTCAAGTGGCACATGAAAACCTCAGCCTCCCAAAGGATGCATTATGTTGTTAAGTGGTTGAATAGTTGTTTTCACACCTAGTAGAAGAGATGATAGAGAAAAACATTATTAAAAAGAAGTGAGGAAAAAAGAAATGGAGAGACTGACAAGCTTCTGGTAATTGTTGAATTTGCTTGATGGTTCTATGGGAGCTCATGGTACTACTGATTCTACTTTATGTGCATTAGGAAATTTTCATAAGAAAATAATTATATTATTTTTAGAGATAATTAGATTTTAAGCATATTAAGTTGCTGAGATACAAGCTCTGGAAAGATGGTTCATTATTCAGACTGCAAACAACACTTTATAATGCTTTATTCTTTCAAAAGTTAAAATATATATATATATATATATATATATATATATATATATATATATACCTATCTTGGATTATGTGGAGTATCCCAGAGATAGGAAAATGGACCAAATGAAATTTTAATACTCCTCCCCACAAAGCACAAAACTTTTCAGCTCTATTATCCTGTGTTAGAAATTGAAGCATTTCTCCCCAAACAAAGAGCAAAGTATCCTTCTTTTGGAACATTTGGAAAACCATCAACAATCCAGAATATGTCAAAGAATTACTTTTTCCCTAAATTTCATGCTGGATTAGGGAGAGCACAAAGTCATATTATGAATTTCTTCTTTTTCTAATATAGCACGTCAGTGGCAATGAGGTTTTCAGTGGTCTCTGTTCTCATGGGTCAAATTATGCCATAGATTCTATTCTTCTGTGGCTGGTAAATCAGGCCCTTGGGCACCCCATCACTCTGCCATCCCTCCACAAGCACAACCAACTTCCCATGAGTCTGGGTCAATGAAGTCCAATTGCTCAATAGTCTGGGATCCACCTAGTTTCAATGAAGAACTGAAGACCAGATGTGACCAGGCCTGAGTCATGCACATCACTGTGAAGCACAAGTTTGAGGCCAAGAAAGGGAAATGTAGGGTGGAAGAAGGAGAAAACAAAAGCATCAGCAAACTAAGCACAGAATTTAGAGAGGTCCAGGTCTCCAGTGTCTCTGCTCTCCATGCAGTTGTATGAGGAGCTTCCCTGTCCACCTGAGAGGAAGAAGTGCCCCAGAAGTTGCAGAAAGTCATGTAGGAGACAGAACAAGAGACTTGCTGCCTCCTGGATCTCTTTATTCCACCACCTACTGGCTGTGATCATTCACCCTGGTGAACAGAGAACTTGGCCTAGAAGTTCACAGCATGGTGGCATAGGCCTACCACTCCAGCACTCTGAGTGGCTGAGGCACAAGGATCACTAACCCGGGCAACTGCCTTAGTTACTTTCTCATTGCTGAGACAAAACACTTGAACCTCACAACTTAGAGGAGGAGAGATTTATTTTGGCCCACAGTTTCAGTTCATAGTCAACTGGCTAAAAGGCAGGGCAGCATGACAGAGGGGCATTGCAGAGGAGAAACAGCTCATCGTATGGCAGCAGGAAACAGAGAAAGGTCAAAGGAAGAGGGAGGGAGATGGACCTTTCCAGGCCACATCCCCAGTGACCTGCTTTCTCCTACCAGCCTTCACCTCCAAACATCACATTTAATTATCAACTCATTTAGCTATAAACTCATTAGTGGACTAATCCACTGATGTGTATCATACCCCCTTGATCCAATCACCTCCCAAAGGTCACACTAGTGAGCACATGAGGCTTTGGGGAGGTCATCTAGATCTAAACCATAACAGTAACTTAGCAAGTTCTTGTCATAAAATAAAAATTTAAAAAGCCTGAGGATATAGCTTGGTGTAAGACCTTGACCTTAACCTCCAGCACAAACAAAAAGCACTAGGTTACTGAAAACCATCCTAGAGAAAGGACCACCATAGAACCAAGCATAAGACTGGCATGCAAGGGTCTTTGTATATTCATTCATCAGGAAAAGTGCTAAGTAGGTGCCTTGCATAGTCACTGTACTAGGAAATTCAGCCAGAATGAAGCAGACAGAAGGATTCTGACCTTTCAGAACATAGAGTCCACTGGGAGAATGGGTTATCATGCAGGTAAATGGATAATTACTAAGTGTGATTATTGGAAAAACCCAGAAGTACAAGTGCTCTGGGATAATTATTTTGTGACCAGAGGCATACAACAGCAGGATAAGATGCACTCCCTGCGTTAAAATTCCAATTCTATCATTCCTTACCTGGGTGACCCAATACCAGTTTTTTAACTGTTGGTTTCTCTGCAAAACAGTGATAGCAGTAAACTAAACTTGAAATGGAGTGTCAGCAAACAACAGAAAGCTCATCGCTAATGGTTCTATCACCCAGCTTCCTTGATCTCAGGCTTCTGGTTAGATTTGATGGTGGGAGCAGTCCAGGAAGACTAAAAGGCCATGGTTTGGCAGATGTCAAACTCTGCTTTTGGTGGCCCTCTTAGAACTCTCTTTCATTTTCAAAGTCACTCATTCACATCTGTGGCCAACAAAGAAAAGCTTTTTGCTTTTGCAATCACAACCATGTCCTCTGCTGGTCTCCTAAAGTAGTCCCTTATTAGAACTCTTCAGTCATCATTTTGAGTGTGCCATGCACTTTCTGTCAGACCCTGCCCAGAACACCTGAAATAAAATAAATGCTTGAACTTTAATAAATGCTCAGTAAACAAAGCTAATGTCCCCAACAAGATACTAATTTAGATTTGTTCTGCTACAAAGAAAATTTCCATGAACCCCACACTGAGAACATTGAAAGCAGATAGCCTAATTTCCTCAAACTCTTTAGGAACACATCCAAGAGAATGAACAGCAGCAAAGCACTAATAAAAAGTGACCATTCATGTGTGGAAAACTAATAATTTTGATCACTAGAAGCCTTTGCCTTCTGTACAAAAGTCATGATGCCAATATAAGAAATAGAAATTCTACAGGCTCTTTGACAATGATGACAGAGAGAAAATTTTCCAGCAAAAGACCTCAGCCTAATTTGAGGCTCTTATTTACCTGCTTAAGACAGAAACTATCTTCACAGGACTCCCTGTGATCTAATCCTTTAAGCCTTCTGCTGGCACTCGAAACAATGTTAAGCTTTGGGATCAGGCCCTCTGGTTTTTATAATCCCTGGGAATTTGAAGATGATAAATTGGTGGAGAGCCTGAAAATTCCTAACACATAATTGAAGCCCAAAAGGGAAATAATTAGGACAGAGTCATCTTAACTCCATCAACTCTCTAGGAAGGCTCTGAGTTATAAAATTCCTTGTGGTAGCTTCCCTCCTCAGTATGGCCCTGTTTTGCCAGGGAACAAGAAAACAAAAAGAGGTGGGGGAAGAGGCAATGAAAGAAACTAAAAGGAAAGATGTATCCAATATGTCTATATATTTGCATTTGCTGTCAGAGGTCTAGTGAGACAGGAATTCAAGCTGATGGCACAAATGAGGAGCAGGGATAAGTCTTGGACTTGACTTCAGCTTTCCTGGGCACCCCAGCCTTGCATTCTTGCCAGGGATAACTGACAGTTATGCACCACGAACAGCATCTGATCTGTTCTTCTTAATATGCTTGGTGAGGGGTGGGGTCACTACTAAAGGTAGGAGAATGAAGAAGTTTCTTTCATTTCAGCTATAACCGGCATTATACATGGGGCATCTGTTAGAGGGTTGACTTGTGGTGGGTGCGTGTGTGTGTATGCGTGTGTGCGTACCTGCTTGTGTGTGTGTGTGATACTGCAGATGGAACCTAAGGTCTTTGTATTGAGCTACATCCTCAACCTTTTGTTATTTTAACACCAGGTCTCACCAAGTCACTAAGTTGTCCAGGTTGAGCTCAAAGTTGTGGTCCTCCTGCCTCAGCCTCCCAGAATGCTGGGATTACAGATGCATGTCACTGCTACACTGAGCTAAGAGAACGGACTTTTGTGGGTTGTTAGAGAAATGACTGTGAAAATACTTTAGCAAAACCTCAAAAAGTCAAATCTTATCTCCCTGCTTGTCAGAGGCACTAACCCTAATTTTCTATTGCCTTTTACATCGAGAAGAAGCTCAGTGAAGGGCTGAGTGGACACTGCTGCGCAGGTGAAGATGCTGCCATGGGGATGGTGGCAGAGCTCCGGATGGGGTCAGAAAAGGACAAGGGCTGGGGACGTGGTTCAGTAGTAAGTGCCCTCCCCAGCATGCATGAGGCCCTAGCCTCCATCCCCAGCACCACAAAGATGAAACAAATGCAAAGCATGCGTGCACCTTGGCCCACGCCTGTATCTGCTTCATCTTTTCTTTCCTTACCTGCAACCTGCTGAGACACTGTCTGGCTCATTTTTTACTCCAACAAAGAGTGGAAGCCTATTTGGAGTCAGAAAGCAAAGATAATTGAAAGCTACTGGTTATTTTCAAGCCCAAATAACTCTAAACAACAGCTGGCCAGGGTGTATGCTTAAGAAATGTTTGTTCATCTCAGATGAAATCAGGATGCGAGTTTTTTGTTGTGGAGCAGGCCACTCCGTGCCGGCGCACAGGAACATTCACTGTAAGTTAGCAGACCCAGCATTCTGCTGAGATTTTAAACCATGGAGAGGACAAACTGTGCCATACACTAAAGTGGAACAGGAAAATTGAGCATACCAAAAAGAACTGCGCACCTATGACTGCAACAGTGTTCACAGCAGCTGAGATCTGAAATCAACCTATGTGCACATCAGTGGATGATGGAAGGATATATATACATATATATGGCATATATAGACAATGGAATATTATTCAGACATAAAAAGAATTGAAATCCTCTCATTTGCAGCAAAACAGAAGGAACTGGAGGACACTATGTTACGTGAAATAAGCCTTAAGTCACACACGGAAACACACATACTGTATGTTCTTTCTTATATGTGGAGGTTGAGAAAAATGTTGGCCTGACTGTAGAGTATGACCAGTGGAGGTTGAGGAGTGAGTGGAGGTGGGGAGAAAGGGAGGGTGAGATTGATCAGGGCATGCCGTATGCATGTATTAAGACGCCATACTGAACAGCATTCATATATACAATACATTCTAAAAATGCACTACATGGTACAGCCTGAAGAACTGCCCAAACTGCCTTTATTTTCAGGGTCTTGAAATTCCACTATTGGCGAATCACTTTGGAGGGAAATATTGTCTTCCTTTAAAGCATTTGGAGTTTTATGTTTGTTTTCTCATCCTTTAACCTACTTAATTCTCATCATTTTTTGATCTAGGTGAGATCTTTCCTGGTAACAATGTACAGGTGACGAAATCAAGGCCAAGGCACCTTGACTTAAAGGAAATGCTTTTTAGGAATCTGCTTGGGCTTTCCAGGACAGGGTGTTTGTGGACTGTGCACCTATTTTGCAGGAGAATTTTTTTCCTAGTGTGGGGAGGAGAGAAAGAGACAGGAAGAAAAAAAAAAGAGTGAGAGGAACAGTGGGGGCCTCAGGGCCCCTGAGTTGAGAGCTGGAAGTGGAATCCATTTCAGAGCTTCATTGTGTGTATGGTGCACTCTAAATAATTTAGCAAATTATTCTTAAATTAAAGAAAAAAGCAGAGCCAAGACCCTGAAATGTGAGTGAATCCCCAAAACACCCCACCTCAGCGGTGCCTGTGGACTCTGACAGAAACACTTCGGGTGCAGCTTTCTTCCCAGCCAGCTGGCAGCAGATGCCCGCGGCTGCTGTCTCGTGGGGAGGCTGCCCCCGTGCCTCCTGCTGACCATGCCGTTGTGCAGGCAGACCTCATCGACGGGCTTGATTGAGTGCCCCAGTCGCAGAGTTTCCTGGAGAGTTTCTGTGCAGCCTATGCGGATATGGCCTTCCTTCCAAGTCACTTATCTGCCCATATGCAGAAACCAACAGGTTTAGAAGAAAGAGTCAGAAGAATTATCGGCCACCCTAGGCTCCTGAAACAATGCAGCACAGGTTTCTGAGACAGTGCTTAAGTATGCTTAGTGTACTAGGAGACATTCCTTGTGCAGCATCTGCTCCGGCGGAATTTATCTTTGGATGTGCGTTTTCAAGTGTCCTTCATGATATCTCACCTCTTGGCTTTTGTTTTGGCTTGATCTGGCCGAGCAAGTTCCTGCTCTTAGTAACATACTCTCAACGTACTCCTCTTTCCTGTTGCCTTCTCTCTAACACTTACCACAGCCCAGCTGGGGCATTTCAGGAAAGGTCCAAACTCCCATTCTGACCCAGATCTATCTTACTGCTTTCTTCACCTGAAAGTTAAGCTGTCAGAGTCTCTCTGATTTCTGCTGGTGAAGAACAGAAAGGAAAATACCGGTTTAAAAAAAAAAAAAAAACTTTTGTTCTTGACTGCATCAGTTATCTATTATGCCACACAACAGGTCCCAATACTTAGTGGTTTGAAATGAAAACTATGCTAACTCCCAATTTATGAATTGACAATTAGACTTGGCTCAGCGGGGTGGCTCTTCTGATCTCTGCTGGGTTGGCTCTGGCATATACAGACTGGTGCTTATCTAGTGGCAAGTCCCATCTATGAGTGCTGAGTGGTCTCAAATGGTCTTGCTCCTATATTTCATGGGTGGCTGACAGTTAGTTGGAGTAATGTGGCAAAAGAGCCATGCATTTCTCATCCTCCAGCAGGATACCATGGGCTCGTTCAGATGGCCTTTAATAGCTTTCTAAAAGAGAAAGAGCATGTAACACATGTTGAAGCCTTATAGAGATAGCATGTTACTTCCACTGCATTCAATAAGCCAAAGAAAAGCAAATTCAAAATCAGGAGTTGGGGAAGTGGAACTTTTTGTGGGAATAGCTACAAAAGGAGGCAGACCTAGGGAGAAGTGAAGACTCAAGGCCAATCTTACATGACTCAGATATGAAGTACATTGACTATAGAGCAGAACAGATTGACCTAAAAGTGTCAGTTTTCCCAACCCCATGGGTGTCATGACTTTTGACCCTTCAGGAGAAGTCTGGGGACTAAATATAATTCCATCTTCAGCTTTGTGTACTGTCTTCCCAGGAACATCAGCATCTCAGATGAACCTCAGTGTTTAACCTCTTGGGGGAAACATCTTTGACAACATTCAGAGACCCCCTCCTTACCCTACTTCCAACTGATCATAGCTTATCACACCTATTCTGGCCCAAAGTGGCCCATTCATTGGCATTTCACCAGCCCATGTGGCCCAGCCTGAGAGCAAATAACAGATGAGTGAGATTTATTTTAGTTTTTGCAAATTTGAATTTGTAGACAGAGCAACGGTGAGCCAGAAAGGTAGGCATTGAGAAAATCAAGTGCATATTTCATTGATAGGCAAACTCAGATATTATGATATCCTGCTCACCTTTGGGGCCAATTTCAATGACTCAGTATCATGCCCTGTTTCTCACTCTGTCCTTTCAGAGTATATACAAGTTTGCATACAGTATAAAGATTGCCATACAGGAAAAAAATGACCTTTCTGCAACCCTCTTATAAAATAACTTAGCCTCCTGGACTCTTCTGTTTTTTGAGTTACGTTACCTTTGTATGCTTTTTCTGTGGGAAAGATTTTGAGCACTGCTTTGAGACATATTAACATAGACAGGATGCTCTTTGTTTCGAGATAATATTAGGGTAGCATGACAGAGGCTGAGAGCAGTAAAACTGAGGGAAAAGAAGATACAAATTCCACCAAATTAATTATAAAATAGCCTAAACTTGGCTCTACTATTGGAGAACAGGGATTGCAGACTGGGTATAGAAGATGCTCGCAGTCATGAATTTATATTTTGTTTCTTTGTTCCTGCAGAGTAGAGGGAGACCCTGGGGAAGAACACTAGGGCAAGTTGATGGAAAATTCTCTCTTTGCATTCTGACCTTTCAGTTCCTTTTCTTTTCCCCCAAGGCTTGAGATATATTATGGGAATGGTAGAATATAAAGCCTACACATTTACTCATTGGTAACAAGCAAATATTTTCCCTAAGGTCCTAGTCCATTTGAGTTGCTATAACAAAATGCCATAGACTTGATAGCTTATAAAAACAAATCATTGTTTCACAGTTTTGGTGGCTGGAAAGTTCAAGGCCAAGTCACACACAGATTCAGTGCCAAGGGGTGGGGGTCTGTTTCTCGGTGGTTCATAGACACTGCTTTTTTGCCATATTCTCACATGGCAGAAGGAGGCAGTTAACTGGCACTAATGCCATTTCTGAGGGGTTTGTCCTCATGATCTCACTGGTTCTCAAAGCCTCTTAATGTCATCACTTGGTTGGGGGTGGACATATGAAATTATGGGGACATATATTTTATGTGGTTTGCACCTCCTTAAATCCATAAATAGAATAGTTGTCACTGCTGCGCTGTGTGCTCTAGCCCATGGACCTGCAGTCTACCCTACACCATCCACAGCAGTGTGGGGACAATTTCTGATCCCTCCATCAGCTGCCTACATCAGATAACTGCTTCTCACTGTTCACTGCTTCGGACTTTGTCTGCAGCCTGCAAATTTGCTTGATCCACCTGTGACGAAGCTAGGAAGTTGCAGATTTAATAGCTCTATGAACAGCCCTCAAGCAATGAGAAAGAAGAGTCAGTAGAAAAGACCTCTGCTTCTTCACTTCTCAGAGAACAATCTGATGTGTGTTCTATAAAGTACCACAAAAAATCTCCAGCAAGGGGGAGCCTGCTTGACTATAGCAGTAACCTACTCCTTATGCATCCCTTTCAGCTGTCCTCCTTCCCATTTTTCATTTCCTACTTTTCCACTGGTGTTTGTCCAGGGTCACCTCCCAAATAAACTACTTTTATGCTGGGGTAACCTTAATTGAGACACTTACAGTTAAATGGAAAAATATGACCCTTCTCTCCAAGTCCATTAACCTTGTCCTAAGACAGTGCACCAAGCACAAGTTGAGGTTGTAAGAGAAAAAAAATTTTTTTGAGTAAATAAGAAAGCCAGATAGAGAATGATCATGAGAGAAGCTAAGTTGCCACTGCTTCTATAAGCCTATTTGATGTCTTTTACAAAACACAAAGGTTTTACTTCTTTGAGACACTTCACTTTTATATATTAAACTCTTCATAATATGTTACTTTGCCATCTGCCAGAATGTTGTCAGTATAAATATAAAGCTGTGCAATACCCAAGATGTAAAAAGTCCCCCAAGTCCCGCAGGTTTTTACAACCACAGGTGATAGCTTCGTCTTTACTTTGATTTCAATTCCATTTCTTGTTCCCCTAAGGATCATCTAGATCATGGCTCCTGCCCTTGGGTTCTGGTGAGAATCTTGAGCACATTCTCTGTGCCATTTAACTGACCCCCAGTAGGTCTTTAGCCTTTAAAATATGGCCAGAATTAGTCTGAAGTCCCCTTCTCAGTCACTGTGGATGGGGTAGGACTAGGAGATAGTGGTAGAGTCACTTGCTGGCTCTGAAATTTGTTAGATATTAATTAAGCCCAATTAGGAAAAACAGTTAGCTAACTTAGACCAAGATTATTCTTAGCACCAACTAATTATGCAGCATAGACTTGTTAATGTTGGGTAGATTTTCGATCATCTCTTTAAAAAATTATGTTTCTGTATTAGGCAGCTTTCTCTGCTGATAATGCTCCACAACAAACAATTTCAAAAATCTCAGTGGCTTAGAACCACAGCATTTATCATGCTGTCACAGGTCTATGGGTAGCTGTTGTTTCTCTATTTTCAGCTGGACTAGGTTGAAACCCAATTTATAAGGCAAGTTTAGAGGTGCTCTACATCTTTCATTCTAAGAACACAGGCTAAAGGAACAACAGCTACTCACAGCCCTTTCTTTTGACCATAGTAGGTAGAATGCAAGAGGCCAAGGCAAAGTGTACAAGTTCATTAAAACCTTTATGTTAATTAACTATTCCACATGTGCATGTGTGCATACATGTATCTGTGTACGTTTGTGTCTGTGCAAGCATGTGTGTGTATTTCAAAATATGCTATATTCCATAAATGGAGACAATTTTATTGGTCAATATTAAAAATTATATATGCAAAAGTCTTCCCTTGGACACTGCCCATATTAGGGCTACCCACATTCCACTGGGCAAAGAGAACCCTTGTGCTGATTTCTATCTCTGAGAGGAGACATATCAGTACCTACAAGAGTAGGGGCACTGCTCAAATAGCAAAGGGTGTGCATATGCAATTCTGTCACTTAGAGGGAATGAAGAATTGGAAATCTATCACAATATGGAAATTTGTAAACACAGCAGAACTAGACAGAATATCATAATCATTGTGCCCATCACACAGCCCCTGCAATCAACTCCCTGCTAATCTTACTCAGTTCCCAACATAATTTTGAAGAAAATCCTGCATTTTGTGAATGTCTTTTCAGGAAAGAAAATTAATCTATGCTTTTGCAGGAGATTGGAGATTATTTCCACTTCAAAAGTTTACAAAACAATAGAAAGGAATTACTGGTACATCAACAGGAGGTGAAATAAAGCAGGAGTATATCTTCAACAACAGTAAGAAAGAACCAATTCCAAGATGCTGCACATGGGCGTTTTACACTGAATAGTGATGAGTTTTATATTTAACTGCCTGGTCTAGCTAGAATAATGAACACCACCACCACCACCACCACCACCACCACTACACACACACACACACACACACACAGAAAGTAAACACCCACTCTTTATCCACTTCATTAATCTTTGTGGTGGAAGAAGAAGAAAAAGAAAGAAAAATTGCAGTAATAGAATTTTAAGATGCAAACCAAAATTGCTTTAACTGCGGAATAGAATTGTATTTTTTGGGCCAAAGCCTACCTTCTTCAAGATGCTTGGCTTTCATCCCTGGAAACATCTTATAATTACAAAATAATTAATTACAGATGTAAACTTGCTAGGAAGTACAAATATCAGAGAAGAATGACACTTTTTAAAAGCAAGCAAGCAAGAAGGAAAGAAAGATATCAGAGTATGTATAATAAAAGGAATCCCCAGATCAATTTATTATATCATCATTTTAAAATTATACTTCATATCTCAATTTCTGAAGTGGCTGATAGACATGCATTGAAAAGCCCCATGCCTGGTACCATATTAAGTTGCTTGGGCTACTATAATGACATGCCACAAAGCAGGGAGCTTAAATAACAGAAATCCATTTTTCACAATTGTGGAGGCTAAAAGTCAAGACCAAAGTGTCAGCAGGTCTGGTTTCTATTGAGGGGCTGTTTCTGGCTTGCCGGCGGTCATCTCCTTACTGTGCTTTCCATTGGTCTCTGCTCTGCACAAGGCAGCTCAGGTACATTACCTTCTCCTCCAAGGACACCAGTCCCACTGAATTAGTACCCAAACCTCATGATCTTGTTTAACCTTAATTACATCTTTACAGTCATATTGAGTGTTAGAGCTTCAACATAGATATTTCAAGGGCAACACAATTCCATCTAAAGAAGAGCATGGGCTATTAAGTATTATTACAATCACAACTGATAGCACTATTAATAATATTAATTAGCTCATAACATATCTAATAACAGGTAATAGCATAGTGCTCACTTTATCTCAAGACCTCTTCTGCATATTTTGCGGATGAGCAAACTGAAGCATAGTGTGACTAAACAAGAGAGTACCAGAAAGGTAGCTAGTTAAATGCAGGATACCCAGCTGAACTTGAATTTCACATCAAAAATGAATGGCTTTTAAGTATGTGTCTGTGCCAAGTATTGCACATAACTTGCTTATGCTAAAAAGTGTGAGCTGCTGTTCTAAAATTAAAATGTAACAAACTATTCTGTATTTTTACTTTCTAAATCTTATAAACCTAGTTAGCAGCAAGGTGTATGTTCAGTTATAAATACTGGAACAGTGGGATTTAGATTGGTTGAGAGACCCCACAGTTTTCCAGAGGTACATTGAGGGGCTGTTGAAAGAAGATGATCACTGAGTTTTTCCCTTTCAAGGGCAACAACTCCTTTATTCCTCTCTTACACTTTGAGATTTGCTATAAATGTTCCCTTTGGAAAAATAAATATATCCCCTTGACTTAAGAGAGTGTGCAAAAATACTGTTTCTTAAGCAGAACCAACATAGCTTCCAGATGTTGTATTTCGTCTGTTGTGTTTTGTAGAGATCTTTTTTGCACAAGATGTTAACTTTCTCTTGTCCAGATTTTGACATTCTGTAACTCTCTGTCCCTAAGGATTCCAACCCTGGCCTGTTTGCTTCAAGAACTCTAATAAAAGAAGGGTTTGAAAGCAATGGTGAATGGCGCCCAACAGGCTTCTGAGGCTGAACATGTTATCATCCTTCTATTTACAATTTAGCTACCGCTGCTTCTGTACTAGAAAGGCAGAATTAAAGAGCCAAAATAGAAATCATATGTCCCAGAAAGCCAAAAGTATTTACATGATTTTATTTACCAAGAAAAATTTCTGCCAACTCTTAATGCCTGAGAATCTGCTTCTGATGGCTGCTGGGGAACTAAGAAACGTGCTGTCCTGAAATTCTTTCCAAGTCTGGAAGAAGCAAGATTAACTGGGCAGATTGATTTTCTGTGATAACTTTTAATTACTTTATGTCACTTGGAAAAATTGTCCCATAAAGTTGCAAGATCATCAGTGTGTCTATTGAAGATTCATTTGCAAGGATGGTTGCTGGTAATGACCTGCAATTCTGGAGAGAGGAAAAAGATGAAGCTTTTCCTAAGACAAAGTCTAAAGTTATGTTCTGCAGTTTATGGCTCTTTTCTTTTTTTTTTTTATTTTAAAGATAGTAAAATCCAACAAAACATAACAGAATAAAGTCAATCAAACAAAGCAGTAGAACTGGTACAGAACTTCAAAGAAAGATACTATAAAAACAATAGCTACTATAGTGTATCTTGTTATTTTCAGAATAGTTGACCATTCCATCAGGTATAGTAAAATCAAACCAAAACCAAAACACATTAAAACCAAAAAAAAAAAAAAAAAAAAAAAAAAAAAAAAAAAAAAAAAAAAAAAAAAAAAAAAAAAAAAAAAAAAAAAAAAAAAAAAAAAAAAAAAAAAAAAAAAAAAAAAAAAAAAAAAAAAAAAAAAAAAAAAAAAAAAAAAAAAAAAAAAAAAAAAAAAAAAAAAAAAAAAAAAGCAAAAAAAAAAACCAAAAAAAACAAAACCCCAGGATATGAAATGATGCAAAAAAAAAAAAGAAAGAAAGAAAGAAAAGAAACACAAACTAATCAGAATAAAGCAAAACAATGAGAACAATATTGGGCCTTGAAAACAAGACAGAGGAAAATCCCCCATATTGGCTACATTGCATACTGTCATCTTCCCAAGTGATGCTCAAACTGTCAGCCCCAGGCCTGCAAAATCAACCAAACGGTACAGGCATTTAGTTGCTTTATGTGCCTTAGTTGTTATCAAATTAGCCAGTCCTCTGACTGGGTGGGAGGCGGGGGGAGCCCTTGATTCTTAACCCATGTGCCTGTAGGTGTACAGGAGGCATATCTTTCTCTCCCTGGAGTCAGCGCTGGTCACGCAGTCACCAGGAAGGCAGGCTAGTTTTCTTCTGGTTGGAGTCTCCCTGCCCAACATGGTGGGTTCTCGAGAGGCACATCTTTCTCTCTACAGCTCTTTTCAAAAGTGAAACTTGAAGCAGAAATCAGACCACATCTTGCCTGATTTCAGATCACTCCCTCAGACTGTACTCTAGCAAATCACAACTACCCTGTTAGATTTTTGATGAGGCATGTAAGGCCATCAGATGCTTACAGTGATCCAAGAGGGTTTAAGTAGATTATTCCAGGATCAACACTGAAAACTTTAATAGAGATGTCACGTCTTTGAAGTCACATCTTGGTGACACTTTAGTTATCCTTTATAGAAAGTTGTCCATACACATTATCCACCTCTAGACCTTAAGGAATTGGTTTATCTTTTCTGCCTCATTTGTATTTTAAGCAGTTATCTTCTGGAACTCCCTGGACTCTTCCTGCATGATCAATAGCCATAATTATTCCAGGCCTGTGGTGAACTCAAGGAGAGTAAAACCATTTAGAAATATGTTCTCCTCTGAATGCTAACTTCTACACACTCAGTACTGTGAAAACCAGACCACTGATCTAATCAGTACGATTTTCAATGATCTTATTTTTTCATGTTTAGTGCATTCTTGGGATACAAATTATTTGTAATTGTAAAAAGTCAAGGTATCTAAGTAAATCAAGAAGACACTTTAGAAAAAGAGCATCAAGATATAATCTAAGGTAAAGAAACCCATGAAAAGAGAGATGTGCAGTCATAGTCACTGAAACATTAACTTTTGTAATTTATAGTTCAGATTTCCTTTCCTTTGAAGCTTTGAGAGGAACCACATTAATGGTATGTTTTTAAAATACATTTAGGGAGGCTGAGGCTATAGCTCAGTAGTACAATGCTTGTCTTGTGTGCATGAGGTCCTGGACTTGATCTCAGCAATGCACACACACATAAAACACACACATACACACACAGAGATAAAAACATTTACTATATATGATGTCTTTTACATGATCTATGGTGCTCATCTGTGATAACATAGACAAGTTAGGAATTGCCTCCCTGAAAATGACACATCTTTTAGGTCCAAACAAGAATGAGTCATTTTAGAGATTTTTTGAATGTGCAAAAACATCTTAAACAGAAGGTGTAACTGTCTCATGCCCTGGTATTTGACTGGTGTTGCCTAGTGTAACTTCAACAGTATCTAGGATTTTGAGCTTTGCTTGGGATTGCAGTTGGTCCAGTGAGGTTTCCTAAGGATGAGACAAATTGATGAATGTCTAGGGCTTAAATAATTATTTCTTTCAAAACCACAATTCTATGCACATGGATTTTCAGGTAGACTTTTAAAAAGAGTCACCCAGCAAATATTAGGTGGCAGCATTTTCCATGCAGAATGAATCTTCACTTCCTGCCTCTAATGGATATAGCAAAGAATAATTCTCTTGTGGAAATCAGCGATGAGAACAGGAAAATAGAAGCACACAAACAATTTGACAAAACACTAGTCAAGCCAATAAACCAAAATAAGACAGAGGACCAAGCCTCAAAATATGTGAGCACCAGGGCTGCCGCATATAGTTCTATGATTTGTGTATTGCACAATGGTACTCAGCCAAGGCATGGTCTTGGCTCTAACATGGTGTATTGGTCATCTTTCTCTGTAATGAGAGAAAATACCCACAACTAAAAGGAAGAGAGGTTTATTTGGCTCATGGTTTCAGAGGTTTCAGTCTATGGTCAGTGTCTTAGTTACTTTTCACACTAATCACACACCATTAATGTCAACGTCACACACTCTGGATTCAACCACCTCTGAAAACTTCCCTCCACATTACTACATGAGACTTTGGGGAAACTTCAAAACACAAACCATAACATTATACCAGTGGCCCCCAATGATGCATGCACACCCCTTTATACAAAAGTCATTTAGTCCATGTCTAAGACTTGCCAAAATTCACAAAGTTTCAGCATTGTAGAAAAGTTCAAGTCTAAAGACCCCTCTGAGATTTAAGGTAAACTCCTAGCTGTGAGCCTCTGTACAAACAAAAAGAAAGTTAAACACTTCTAACATTCAATGGTACAAAATAGACATTTGCCTTCCAAAAGTTACAAACAGGAATATAATGGAATGGGACCAAAGCAAGTCTAAAATTCAGCATGGCAAATATTAAATCCTGTAGCTCCATTTGCAGCATTTGAAGCAACCATACCTCTCTGGTACCAAATTCTGACTTAGTTACTTTTCTCATTGCTGAGACAAAATATCCAACATTCAAAGTTAAGGAAGAAAAGGTTTGTTTAGTGCACAGTTTGTATAGTGGTTTTGGTCCATAAGGAGCTGGCTGCAAGGCAGGGTGGCTTTGCAGAGAATAGTTCATGGTAGGCAGAAGACAGCAAAATCAACAACCAACCTTAACAGCATTTTCTGTTTCTATAAAAGCAGCATTAAAACTCTATCTAGGCTGCTGGGATTAGGGTAGTGTCAAACAAATTAGTGAACTGATCACACACCCCGTCTTAGTTACTTTTTGCTCATTGCCGAGACAAAATACCTGATGCCCAAAGTTAGGGAAGGAAAGGTTTATTCTTACAGTTTCTCGGGAGTTTCAGTCCATAAAGTGGGCTCCAAGGCAGCATGGGATGACGGGGCTACAGTTCATGGGGGCTGCAAGCTGCAAGCCGCAATCCGCGCTGGCGAGAGAGAGAGCGGAAGCCGGGAAGCAAGCAAGAGGAAGACTCGCCTTCCCTTATACTGTATCTCAGCTCCACCCCTGGGCGGGTGTAGCAGTCACGTCATTAATCCTGGTGCTAGACAACAAACTGATCACAAGCATCAGACTCAGCCCCATCAAAAGTATGAGGACTTGGGGGTACATAGCATATTCTATACACCCCCCTTAATCCTAGCATCACACGCTCTAGATTCAGCCACTTCTGAAAAGTTCTTCCCCCTCATGACTGCATGTGGTTTGGGGGAACATATAGACACAAACCATAGCATTCAGCTATCTCCAAGGCAGAAACTTCATGGTAGAAAGGCATGGTGAAGAAAAGGCATTCAATTTTTAGCATCAAGGAAGCAGAGAGCAGTTGAAAGATCCAGAAAGGAAGAGGATATGGCTCAGGTTTGATCCTCAAGTTCATGTCCCCATGATCCACTCCTCCAGCCTGACCTCACCTCTTAATAGCCCATCATGCTATGAGCCCATGAATAGTGTAACACATTGATGAGGTTATCATCCACACAATTTAATCACCTCTCCAGGAGTCTCTTCATCATCAAGTTGACAATCAGGATTAACAGTCACATGAGTGTCTGTGCCCAGAAGGATGGCCTTTTCCTCATTTTACATACTGTTTTGGGAGCTTACTAGCCCTCTGAAATCTATGTAGAAATGCCCAGATTAAGAATTCGTCATTTGGATGATAGTGTTGCAATTATTTTTAACAAGGTTTTCTTTTGAGAGGGGAGGGTAGTTTCTAAAAATTAAAGTACTTTTGGGCATGATCTATGTGGTAGAGCATATGTGTGGCCATAATGTTATGCCCTGTTCAGTGTCCACACCATTTTCTGTGTGATTTCCTAGTGCCCATCTGCTCTGTCTCTGTGATTGGATTTTCTCAGTCATGCCCCAATCAGAGACTTGCAAAGTGCTTTTTCATAGGACCTTGATGTCATTGTTGAGTTCATCTCATAGCTAGGTCACTAGCATCAGCATAACTCTCAGCCTGCTGATGTCAGATGCATGAATCCAGCTAAGATCAGAAGAGACTGAGCATAGCCTAAATTACTAACATGCAAATGCATGTTAGTAAATGCTATTTATTTATGACACTGAGTCATCTTTGTTTTTAGTTATTTGTCACAGAGCTTTACTATGGCACAGATAACTCATACATGTGGTAAAGGTGTCAGATAAAGTTTTTGTTCTGCAGACTGATGTTCTAGCAGTGAAACAGGATAATGGATAAATAAAGAAAGAAAGAAAAAAGAAAGCAAAGCTAGAAAAAATAGGGCAAGTGATATGGATAATTGTATTAGAAATGGGAAGAGGAGGTAAAAATTAACTAGGCTTTTTCTGTCCTTAGGGCCTACATAGTGACTTTACTTTGAGATGGAAGTGATATTTTAAGATAAGATCTGTAAGAAGAAAGCTACCAAAGCAAAAGACTAGGGAAAAAAATCAATCCTGACCAAAAAAAAAAAAAAAAAAAAGAAAAAGAAACTCATGTAAAGGCCCTAAGGACAGAATGAACTTAGTTCAACAGAAGGAAGGCCATTAGCATTGGGATGACAGCTCCCATCAGAGAAGATCTTTGTGTTCTTTGGTCTCAGGCCTGGTCCAGGCCACAAGGAAGTTGCTGGAAGAAGACAATCCCCTTCCTGACTTTTGTCAAAAGATGAGAAGGGATGTAGAGGTAGATTCCTGGATTTGGGAGGACTGGAAGCAGGAGATTCCCCCAGTCTAAGCAGGAAATCGAGGTCTGGAGGCCCCATTCCAAGGTTCCACGGTGGATGTCGGATGGGGTTGGGAGGGAGGTGACACTGGCAGTGGGCAGCTGCAAGGACACCCAGGAGGCCTTCACCAGTACTGTGGCCCCAGTCAGCAGCGGTCCCTTGTGTAGAAACTGGGAGGGAGCCCCAGCGGTCTCCATTTTCAGACACTGGGCACAATAGGTGTAGCCTGTGTGGAAAGGCGGGGGAGGGAGGGTTACTCACCAAATGCTTCTGTGCCTGTGACCACTCCTCCTTTCTGTCCCTGTTGCTGGGACCTTGTTCTAGGGTTGCAGATGGAAGCCCGAAGCTCCACAAGAGGAACATCAGCAGCTGGATGTGTGGGGGTTCAGGGCCAGGTAATTTGATTTTTATGAACTTTAAAAAGGTACCCCTGACTCTCAAAAACTTTATGCTGAGTGAAAGAAGCCAGACCTGTACATAATGTTCAAAACCAAAGAAAACTAATCTGTGGTGATAAAAATCACCATGGTGCTTTCCCCAGAGGCGTCTAATGAGAACAAGTGACTAAAAGGGATGTGAAAGAGCGTTCCTGGGTGATAGCAGTGTGCTGTCGTCAGCCTGATCAAGATCAAAGGTTACACTGCCTACCGCCCGAGCATGCTTAAGGTTTATCCATTTCCGTCCGTGTCAATTAGGCCTCCATGAAGCGCTGAACTGGAGCTCTGCGGCATTCCATCAGTAAATAAAGGGAGTAAAAACAAAGACAAGGTGACAGCTTACACCAGGCTGCTGTCGCTGATTTTGTGCCCACTTCACCTTTTCCACAAAGTCAGCATCTGGCTCAGTGGTGGAGAACCTCCGGCATGCGTGCCGTAGTGGGCTGTTTTGTTTTGCTTTCTATGATCGAAGGTTGTAAAAGGTTCGCTGCCACTGAAAGTTTGTGACAAGTCTGTGTCAGTCAACTGGTCTCTGCCAAGTGATTAGAAAGGAAAAGATAGAGGCAGAAGGGCAAGCACTGAGAGCTCAGACCTGGGCAGGTTCCTGTGCCTGAAAGTAAGGGCACGTGCTCTTGGGAAAGGTTAAACAGGAGGCGCCACAGAGAGAGGTCCGCAGCCTCCTGCGCTTGTGCTTCTGCTTCTTGGAAACCAGACCACTCCGGGACAGTTGTGCAGCCCAGGGCTTTCCCCAGAGTCTACAAAAGGGCCCTCTTAGCAAAGACAGTGTAACCACAAAGCCCAAGAAATGATTTACCAGAAAACAGACATTCTGGAAAGCTTCTGCAGATCCTGTGCACAGGCGGCTGAGTTCCCCGGTTGTCACGGGCCGGTGAGAGCGGAAGGAGGAGGAAACTCACTCAGACACCCTGTTCCTTTCAGGAAAAGAGGGACGGAAGGGCTTCCCTGAGGAGAGTTGGGAAAGTGACATTTCCTCAAGCCCAGGGACATGAGGAGGTGACTTTCCAAAACACTGGGCTAAACTGGCCTCCTTGTTTATCTTCTTTAGCTCTCTTTACAAAATAACAGGCCCTTCTGGATCGTCATACCAATAAAGAAAGAGAGTGCTTGAAACTATTATAAACATTGAAAGGCATTTGGGGACAATGAAAGGAAGCAATGCCGCTATTGACAGTGGCATCGCACAACACCTTCCATACAGCCTTTGTTCCCCTGAGGGCTTGCAGGTTGAAGGACTTGTCCACTTCAGATTCTGTGCACTTTGGGCGGGGGGTTGCGGAGAGAGAGCAGCAAAGCAATTAGGACCCGTCAGTCTTCCTGTTCCAATGAAAACCTCAAGAGAACTCACGGTCAAGTGTCATCAGCCAGCACTGCAGAGAACGTGGAGTTCACCGTGAACTGGAAAAAAAGGCGGGGAGCCTGCTCCTCACATTTGACAGCCACACTGCTTAGCACGCAGAGTGGGTTCTTAGAATCATAAAAACAAAAGAGTTCCACTGGGAGTCCTTTTTTTTTTTTTGTAAATTCTTGGGATTTATTTTAGAACTCCCAAGGCCTGCATGTGAGAAGCCACGCCCAGTGGCTATTATATCAGCCTGGTGACAGTGGAAAATATGGAGAGAGAAAAGTGGGGTAAAAAAGAGAGGAAAATAGGGTAAAAGAAATGGATAAAGAAAATCAAAGGATACTTGGTTTAAGGTCATCCTGGCTGAAGAACCCTAGTTAGCTTGTGCATTCATTAAAGCATCCGCAGGTCTTTCCCGTCAGTCTGCAAGCCACTGTCCTAGCATGCCCGTCAGTCTGGTGATTCACATCTAAGAGCCCTGGACACTTGAGGACATTTCCCTGCCTCACGCATTCCCGGGCTGCTCTGTTGGAGGCTGGTTCCTCCCTTCCTTGCTGTGGATGTTTGCCAAGGCAGCTGCGGATCCCTGGCAGCTGTTTAAATAATCAACTAGAACGATAAGGCCAGGACTGCCCTTTGGTTATTTCCTGGGGACTCTGTGTTCAGGAAAAAGCACCCTGGACAGTTGGGTGTGTCCAGAGCCCGACTACAATGGAAATCAAACGTGGGAAGGAAGCGAGCCACCTCAGCACGTCACCTGAATGAGGTAACAAGTTAGTAAGAATCCTTCCTAATTCCCCAGGATCCTTCGAGAATTCAAGACCCAAAAACAGTGCCTGTGCACAATGTCACATCCAGCAACTGTTTTAAAATGGAAAGGATATCCAGGTCTAGGACAAGCCACTTACACTACTGTGATCCCGTAAGATCAGTTCGTCTAGTGACGTTGTAGCTACCTTAATTGTATAAGTGCACCAGTAATGGAAGTACAACAAAATCAACTAATGAAACCTTTTTCTTTCTTTCTTTCTTTGGTGTTTTTTGTTTTATTTTGGTTTTTTTTTTTTTTTTTTTTTTTTTTTTTTTTTTTTTTTTTTTTTTTTTTTTTTTTTTTGAGGCAGGGTCTCACTACGTAGTTCAGACTGACCTTGAGCTCATTACGTGGCCCAGGCTGGTCTCAAACTTACAGTGGTCCTTCTGCCTCAGCCTACTGAGTGCTGGAATTACAGGCATGTGCCACCACACTTGGCATGCAACATCTCTTAGAAGGTTGTAAGTCTCTGTTGCTAACCAGTACCTGACTGTGTACTGAACAAAGCAGGACTAAATCTGAGGGTAAGAATACCACAGTGTGAATGTGAGCATTAAGTACTATCAGGCAGGCTGTGGTATACATTGTTGGTGCCCAACCATGTCTCCTAGAGAGTTACCCAGGGATGAAAGGGGATCACCTCGCTCACATTTTCCGTCTTCTTTGCCAGCAGCTTGTAGTCAACACTGGCTGTCATGGATACATTGCCAGATCTCTGGTCTCAAGTGAGACCACTCAGTGTATGACTCAGGCTCCAAAACCTTCTGTGATTCAAGCTATTATTTACTGAGGCCACATCTCTCCTTAGCTCCCAGTCCCATCCTCCTTCCTTTGCTTCTCTTCTCTGAAATGACTCCATCAATAAAACGCATACACCCAAATCCTTGCATCAGGCTCTGCACCTAGGGAACCCAACATTAGACGATCACTCACTCCAGCAAATCTGTGTGAAGCTAACCTAAATCCCTCCACATCTTAATGCCCCCACCACCTCCCAACGGTGCCATGAGTTGGTGACCAAACCTTTACCACATGTGCCTTTAGGGGCCACTTAGACAACCCACAACAGGAGCCATTAGAAGAATAAAAATAAGCTGTATCTTCCTGAAGCAGCAACTTACCTCAAAGATTTTGGAGGAAAGAAGTGAGTAATTTTATGTTAAAGTAAACATCAGTATACCATGGAATTGAATACAAAATCCACATGAATTTCTAAAATGAAACAAGAGACTGTAAAGAAATTGTGGGCTTTCTATGAGCTTCTTTTGGTTCTTCCCAGAAAAGCTCTGGACAGTATACAAAAAATCTGAGACATGTTCTTTGCAAATCCTAACAGTAAGAGAACTGTAAAGGAGGGAGACATAAGCCCACATTTTGGAAACAAAATAGTAAGAGGCCTTAAGGGATTGTGTCAGAAAGCTGAGTTTCTGAAATGATGCTTAGGAATCCTCAAGGCTCCTGGCTCAGCAGGGTAGGGCAGGTTTCAGGTCTCTGCATTTCTGGTAAGACCCAGGTTGCTGGTTCCAGATCACCCCAGGGTCTTCACACAGGACCTTTTACCCATTCGAAGTAAGGCAAATGCTCTTCCTTGCCCCTTGCTCTCCCTGCCTTCCTGACCTGAAAACCCAGGTGCATCATTAAGGCCAGGTTGCCTTCACCATAGCATCTCCAAGAACAAACTAGATGGGAAAACAAAAAGGTTGCGATCAACACAGAGCGACAGGAAAAGCAAACTTGTGAGTCCTTAACCCATTACTCATCATAAGTATGATTTGTGTTTTCTTGTAAAACAACCAGGGAATTAAAAGCTGCATTTGTGACACTTGACTTAGGCCTAGAGAAGCCCCGTGTGGAAGTGACGGCTGGACAAAGCTGCGCATGTCTGCTTTCGTTAGGTAACTGTCTCCTTCATTACCTTCAAACATTGGGTCAGATCCACTCAGCTCTGCTTGTGCAGCTTAATCATTTAAGGAGTATCTATCTAAAAAATGGCAATTGATGGTTTACTAGGCCTAAATTTACCTACCCTGTCTCATTCCCCTTCAAGACTGAGAACTCCAAGAAATTTTCAGGAACATTCAACTGCCAGCACTTACAACATCTTGCCCCAGAGACCCTGAAACGGGCACCTAAAAGTCTCCAGTCATTGTGCTGCACCTGTGTGCAGCCACTTGAATTCAGCAAAGCTGAGGTTCTGTCCCTCCACCCACTCTGCCAAAGGAATGAGACCCTGGGATCCGAGGCACTATAAGGACTTCTCTGCAAAACCAAAACTGAGACCAGGATCAGCTAGAACCCAAGCCCACTTCAGCAACCCCAGAAAAACTGGCCTCTTTTCTCTTTCCTTTGTACACAGACCAGTCTGACCCCCTCCATTTGAGCTGTGCTTTCCAAAGATGTTCTTCTCAGACTAAAGTCTCTGTCCACTTTTTCTTACTTTTCAATTAAAGCTTTTGCCTATCAATTCACAGCATTGCACCAGTTTTAATTTCCGTTACCACTGAAGCAATGCTCATGTCAGTCAGTGTTAGTGGCAGCCAGATGAATCACTGGTGGGGTCCCTCGTGCCAGCTCTAGGGTATCTAGACACAGCCCTGCTGCAGCCATGGGGTGACCAGTGGAATGGTTCTTGGATAAAGACACCCTTGGCAAACACAGAGGTCAGTCTGTAGGTAGTATCCTGTGAACAGAACTCATGTTTGCGGGTACACCTCAGCAAGCTTGGACACTGTTAAAATCAGTATGCATTTCCATACTGAGTGCTGAACAACCTATGTCCTGACCCCGGCAGAGCATTCTCCAAGGCTCCAGATGCAGAAACCCAGGCCCCTCCGTCCAGCAGCAGAGTACCTGCCACTCCAGGTCTTTCCCAAACCTTCTCCCCAGCACATAGCTGATGTGCAGGCTGGGTGCTAAGTAGCTTGAATCCTATCCCTTCC
Organism: Dasyprocta punctata; assembly: GCA_004363535.1. NCBI lineage: Eukaryota > Metazoa > Chordata > Mammalia > Rodentia > Dasyproctidae > Dasyprocta > Dasyprocta punctata. The sequence continues at coordinate 32,090 of RJWM01001108.1, forward strand.
CTCAGGAGAGACAGATAGACAAACAGAGAAAGAGAGACAGACAGAGACAGACAGAGGTGGGGCTAATAGGGAAATGCTCAAGGACACATGCTAGTAGCATTTAGTATATCCACAATACTATATAATCATCACCCCAACCTAATTCCAAGACATTCTCATCACCCCAAAAGGAAACCCTGTAACCCATGAGCAGTAACTCTATGTCTCCCTCTCGTCCTCCCCCCGGCGACTGCTGGTCTGCTTTCTTTCTCTGTGGATCTGAATCTTCTGCGTGTTTCATGTAAATGGAATCATATAATTTGTGACCTTTAATGTGCTGCATTCCGTACTGCAGAGTGCAACAGTACTTCATCTTTTTTTTAAATATAGATGAATAAGCTTCCAGTGAACGGATAGACCACATGTATTTATCCCATCAGTCCTTGCGAGGTGGCTGGGACGTCCCTACGTTTCGGCTGTTGTGTGTTGTGTTAATACCTCCCAGGAACTCCCATCGGAGCCAATGTTGTTTCATAAGAAAGAGTTATCTGCGTGTTTTAGACTTGGCCTGAACTAACTCTCGGGAATTTAAAACAGTTCACTTTAATGCCCAGTAAATGAAAATGTCATATCCCTAGAGATCTCAATCCAAACTGCTAAAATGGTTTAAAAGGAGGAGTTCCCAGCCAGGAATGGCATATGCCTGTAATCCCAGGTCTCTGGGAGGCTGAGACAGAAAGATTGAAAATTTGAGCCCAGACTAGGTAACTCTCAAAACAAACAAATTTAAAAAAAAAAAAGCTGGCTATGTAGTTCAATGTGAAGGCCCTGTGCTCAGTCCCCAATAGTATGACCACCAAAACAAAGCCCCCAAATGTTTGAGCAATGGAAAGCAAATGGAACAGGAAGCCTAAATCTCAGGGGGGCCTTCTTGATGGTAGGCTTGTTACTCTTCTCTCCATCATTACTTAAAGACTTCTTCCTAGTCATACCTCATGCAGGTTCACCTAAATTGGGGTTCTCTTAAATCAAAGGCTGGACAAGAACTCAGGTACAAGTTGTCTGTTTGGAAATGATGTCAATGAGCCAAAAAGAGCATGGAGTGAGAGAGGAACAGAGAAAAATGACAGAGCATATTCATGAGCACATTTCTCTTTGGACACATGCGGTTCAATCCTCCTGGGAACACACTGCAGCATAAACCTCCCAAAGAGCAAAGAACAGACCATTAGTGTGCTCAGTCTGGTTCTTCTTTGCTTCTGATTGTTCCTGGACTCATTAAATCCCTGGTTAGTCCAGGCTGAGGCCCCTGGGAACCCTCTGGCCAGTACAAGAGCAGGTGCTTGAAAAAGGAAACTGGCACAGAGGGCCACAAGCAGGACACCTACAGGGCCCTGCAAGGCTGAATTGTGAAGAGCCAGTGAGCGGCAAGGGAGAACCCAAGTGAGGAGGGGGTGACATCATTCACTCCTTGGGAGGCTGCACTTAGCCAGGAGAGAAGAGGAAAGGGAGGATCTTGCAGGGGCGCCACCTTACCTAAAGCCACCAAGGAAACAATTGCGTTCAGGGTTTCACACCAACCCTCTGAAAGACGACCTCAGGAAGGAACTCTGGGCAAAGGCAATGGTTCTACGAAAGAAGAGTTACTCTGCACCCAGCACAGAGGCCAGCTTGTGGGCTGCAAGGAGAGGGGGAGCAGTGGGCTCAGGACTGAACCTCGCTAACGGGAAACAGAAGGGAATTTGATGCCCACAGACTCAGGCCTCTTCTTACTTCAGTTGTCTTAATGGGCTTCAGGAAACTTTCCTTAATATTCACATTTCATCTTGGCAGTTTTATCATATTGGCTCATCTCATGGTATGAAATCAGTTACTTAAACCCACGATAGTAGCTACTTTTTCCAGTGATTCCAATCAGAATCTCTCCTGCGTTCATCCAGGGTAGCCATGGGCAGGGCTTCTTTGCTTTGTGTGGGAGTCTGTGGACCCCAGGAGCAGTTTGAAGAGTCTGTGAACCCCTTCTGAGAATAAGGCTGGCCACTGTGCTTGTTTTTAAGTTTTACTGAGATACAATTTACAGGTTATAAAGTTCTCCCAGTCAATGTGTATAAGTCAGTGGTTTTTAGTTTATTTACAGAGTTGTGTAGCAATCTGCAGAATCTAATTAGAGACCGTTTTCTTCACTCCAAAAGAAATCCAGTACCCATCAACAACTTCCCCTCCTGCTGCCCTTGGCAATGCTACTAATCTACTTTCTCTCTCCATGGGTTTGCCTCTTTTAGAAGTTTCATGAGCAGATTGATATAATATATGGTCCTTTTGAGCAGGTTTCTTCCAATAACATAATATTCTTGAGGTTTATCCATGTTATACATACTTTCTCATTGCTTAGTTACTTTCTCATTGTCTTAGCTACTTGTCTTAGTTACTCTCTCATTGCTGAGATAAGACACCCACCACGCACAAGTTAAAGGGGGAAAGGTTTATGTTAATTCATGGTTAGTAGAGGTTTCAGTCCACAGTTGGCTGGCTCAAAGGCAGGGCGGCAGGGCCGAGGAGAAACAGCTTACAGAATGGCAGGCAGGAAGCAGCAAGGACCCTTCCTTCTCTTTTTCTTTTCATCCAGACTACAAGCCTATGGACTGGTGGCACCCACACCTAGGATGGGTCTTCCAGCTTCAGTAAATCCATCACCCACACCAGGTCTCATCTAAACTCATCAGTGGACTAATCCAGTATCGTACACCCATGATCCAATCACCTCCTCAAAACCCCACCTATGAGCATCTATGAGGCTTTAAGGAGATATCTAGATATAAACCAGAACAAGCTTGTACCAGTACTTCCTTCAGAATAATGGCTTATATGTAGAAAATTGAAAATACAGGACATGGAAAGAAAATGACTTCATGAAATACTGTCGAAGTATTTTCGGAAACAAATTTCTGATAAGTACCTTATGCTTGAAACAACAACCTGTAGGGGTGGAAGTGATAACTGCTGCAGTTACTAAGCCAGGAAGAATGTAAACAGTATTTTGAGAGAACAGCCGCAGATGTCACATAGTAAGAAAATATCTGGGCTGTTACTGGTGACAAAATCACAGGTCCCACAAATACTGCTCTGGGTGGCTGACTATATTCCTAATAGGAGGAAAAGCTAAAAATTCAATTAAAAACTATGGAAAGATGGAATCTCTTTTAAATGCAAATGCATGTAAATGCACCCCACCCAAATTCTATCTACAGACTCCTGGGGTCTGTACACCAAGTGAAGGACTAAATCCCCCAGATTAGGAGGTTGAGTGGAAAACCACATTCTGCCTTGTAGAAAGTCTGACTTCTCCATTTCTTCACAGTGTGACCTCAGGCAAGTTATCCGACTTCCCTGTGCTTTACTTCTCACTGGAAAAAGAAAGGTAACATAACATTGGAAAGTTTGATTGGTTAGTGAAAAGTTAGTAATTAGTTAACTTGGTTAAATTAAATTTAAATTGGTTAGTGTAAAGTTGGAACCATATGTAATCTGTAGTAAGTGCTCAACGAATATCTATTATTATTTCTTGCATGTCTGTACTCTACGCTGGTCTTTGCCCTGAAGAAGGGTGACATAATTGTAGGGCGACATATATAGAATGGAAAACCCCAAGTGATGACTTGTGAAACTATGGAGTGTCCGCTTGGCCAAGCTTAGGGGGCTCTCACAGTGCTGTTTGCACGTTGTCTCAAAGGACAAGGAAGAATTCACAAGGCAGAAGAGAAGAGGAGAGCAATTCCCAGCAGCAGAGCGTGTGTCCCATGACTCTGCCATTTGGGACATGTGATGATAAACATCCCGAGTTCAGCATTCGGTTGTTAAGTACTAAATGGAAAAGGCTGTGCCCATGGGTACCTGCTTCTTTGGGTCTCTGTTTTGGAAAATTTGCAGGAGCTGCCACAGCAGAATTCCAGGTGATGTGGGGACCTGTGGGTCCAGCAGACTTCAAAGTGTGTGGAACCACAGAGCCCCTGGAAGCCATGCTCTCATCCTTCCCGTTGGGCGCCATTACATTCACTGTAATTTTAAAGATAATTCTGCCATGTTTTAAAAACTGAAACGTCTTCGTCCTGACAGATCAACTGGTGGATGAGCTTGGACTCCTGGCTACGTCCTCGGGGCTCAGCACAGGGATGCACCCAGCAGGTGCTCAGGAAATGCTCCTGAGAAGGGCGGGGAAGATGCAGGAGATCTCTTCATGGTCTGCTTAGGTGTCCATGAGTCACAGGTGTGCAAATATATTTGAGAAAATTAAAGCCCACAGAGAGGGCATAATAGACACCTCTTGTTGGGGTCTTTTGGCCCCCAAGTCTGAAAGCTACTGATGGCTGAACTCCTTCTAGCTTTGCTGAAGTGAAACCGCTGATTAGAGGAACACGTATGACCATGCTCCTTGGCTCCATGCCAGGGCTTTTGAAAGCCACCTTGCCTTGGTGGCAGTGGCTGAGATGTTGCTATCAGCCTTGCAAGGGAGCAGGGTGTGGCAAAACATCATCACTCTTCATGATCTGTGTAGTACCCACTCCATTTTGCCCTGGAAATGTCACCATAAAGCAAGTACTGACCCATCATAAACATTATTTTGACCCCAGTAAGACTAGAGTGAAGGAAGGAGTTGGGGTTGGAAGGTGAAGTGTCTTAGATTTGTTTCCATAGACACAGGACCTGTGGCATGGATTTAGATGCAGGGGTTTATTGAGGGAATGTGCTTAGGAAAATGAGTGAGGGTCACATGTTCAGGGAAGAGAGAGAGCTGAGCAAGAACAGGGACCCAGCTGGAGTCGAGCTCCTGTCTGGTCCCACAGGGTCTCTGGAGAAGGATTAGCATCACAAACTTGATGTACTCATGTCTCCCTGTGTCAATTCATTCTGGGAGCAGGTTGCTGGATGGGGGTGAGTTCACCCCATTATTTCGAGAGCAGAGCTCTAGAGTGTAATGCCAGAGAACTGTCACAGAAGCTGGGACAGAGTGCACAGCCTGGGGATGGAGTACAGACAGAGTATCCACAGCATCCAGGTTGTAGCTGCTCAGACTCTGTTGGCATGAACCTGTCAGTCAGATGAGCTAAGATGACTGCACTTTCTCATTTCTCTTCTTCTTTATGCACAGTTTAGGTAGGTAGACATAGATGCAGTAGCAGCTACAACAGTGAACTCATAATGTGTCAGTAAGAGATCTTTGGTTATAATCAACAAAAATCAACTCTCTATGACCCGTTAAAAGAGTAATTTATTTGCTAAACCTGGGAAACTACACACATCAGTCTAGATTCTGGGAAATCAGACTGGGAAACAGGACAGAAAAACAGCAGTAGTAGACATCCAAGAAGCAAAAACTGCTCAATTGCTTAATATGGGAACTATCAATGGGGTGGTGGTGGTTGTTACTGTTGTAATTATTCTGGCTTTGTTTCATTTTGTTTTGTTTTTTAGTATTTTAATCCCACAGTTTTATACCAATTAGCTCAGGCTACACAGTTCTGAGAAAGTATTTTGGACCTTTTCTGTGATAAGACTGTGTAACAAACATTCCCCCAATCTCAGTGACTTTAAAAAGCAAACCTTTCTCATTCATGGTTTTGTAGTTTGGCCGGCCTAAGAATAAAATACACATATCCTCCACCTGTTTTTCCTTCCAGGTTGAAGGAATATTGATCGCTGGAACATACTTTTCTCACCACCAGAGCCCAGGAGCGCAAGGTGGCCAGCCATTTGCAAGTTCATTTTGAAAGTGAAGCATGATGTGTTTACTTCCATTCTCTGTCTCAAGCAAGTCCTAAAGCCAAGCCCACACATGAGAGGGTGGTAAAGTATACTCTCTCATGGAAGGAGTAGAGTTGAGGGGAGTATTTGCTGAACAATAATGCAAGATAGCACAGCCTGGGATGAGAGGGAGATCAGGCCTCTGGCTCCTACCCAGGTTTAGCCACAACAGTGTTATGTTGATCTGTTTTCTATCATGAGCTTGAGTAATATTTTATTTGAAAGAAATGTTCCATAGCTTTAAAAAAATGAGTCTGGAAGCCACTGATTCCAAGTCTCTTATTTTGCCAGCAAAAACTCTGAGGTCAGAGGGTAAATGCCTTGCTGATTTGTATTTGTGCCAGAATCAGAGGTCTGGGATTTGAAGTCAAGTAAATCTGGATGATTTTTAATTCCAGCCCTGCCATTTCCTAGTAGAGGCCGCCTGGACATGCTCAGCCACCTTCCTCCCATCATCACAGAGTAGGTTCTGCCTAGTGTCCTAGGTCTGAGGTTCCCCAGCTGCTGACTACACTGTAGCCTGAAATGTATGGCTGATCCCCCTACCTGATGTGAGCCAGGCTCACACTGGGGAAGACAGTGCTACTGATATTCGGGGAGAGGGACGTCACTGTGCACTGCTCCTAGTGCTAATGAGCCTCCTGAATGCTGTTAAGATATGATCTTTCTCTCCCTTCTTCTTGGGTAAGGTCTGTTGTGAGTGTTGGGGATGCACCGGTCTTCCATAGTAGAGCACAAGCTTTTTTGAGGGTATCTCTCTTTTTGTGTTTATTGTTTCCTACCTCCTCTCCTTCCCTATTCTTCCCTACTCCACAACTCAGTGATTTTCCTGACTTTTTCAGCAGCAGTGACCCTGCAAATGGTTATAAATTAATAGCTTTTCTCCTACGTGACCCCAAGCAGTTTTCTGGAGAAGAAACCACTTCAGGAATGATTTCTCAGAATTTTTGAAGACAATAAAAAAGAAAGAAAAAAAGTCCTGTGCTATCTGCACTCATTTGTAGAAATTGGCCTGGCCAATGTGGTCAAGTGTAGAAAGACAATAGAAGCCTTAGAGGCAGTCAACACCATTAGGGTCATTGGCTCTTCAAATATGTCAATAAACAAATCTCACTCCAAAGCCAAATTACAATATTTGAATGTTTCCAAAGTTTTCTTCTAATGGGTTTCCTTTTATTGTGCACTCCAGAGGGCCAGTGGATCCAAGGTGGTTCATTGATGTTCCCATTTTGAACTCTGACGCCATTTGTTTATCACTTTTCTAGTATCACTTGTGTGTACTAAGGAAGAAAGGTGTGTCTATTACATTGTTCCATAATAAACTCAGCTGTGTTTCCCCCATACTGCTACCCTAAACAGTGTAACTTTGGTTTTGCACAGGTTGACAATAAGGGCAGTAGATATCTACACACACACTTTCCCTCCACCCAGCACTCTTGATTAGTAACCAATTCTGTCCTCCACCCTGAAATTCAACAACCTGGTGGTTAAATATATGCTTTGAGCCGCAGTGAAAGATTCATATAAGCCACCCTGGTTCTTGAGGATTCATGTGCTCAGACACATCTCACTTTTCTATACAAAGTTCTCTTTCTAGTTCTAGTTGTTAAAACTACCCAATTATGGAAAAGGTCTTCTTGACTTACCCATTTTCAGAGCGCAAACAAAAGAGTGGTACACCTTCCCAGGAGTCTTCAACCTGGGCTGCCCATCTCTGCTACAAATGTGGGAACTTTTCCCAACAACCCTGACCAGGACAACACAGTGACACCCTTCACAAGTGCCTCATAGCTGAACAAACTTCCTGTTTTTCAGTAGTTTAGCAGAAAGCCTAATTGATGAGAGTGAATTTCAAACACCTCTAGCATCAGGAACACAAGAGGCATAGAAACGCTCATAATTTAATCCCAAACAGCCAAAATGGCAGGAAACAGGGAAGCCCTGAATAACTGAGCATTCTGCTCTAGCAAGGGAGGACGACATCTTGGCTCTCCTTACAGACTCAAGAGCCAACGGTCAATCCTACAAAAAGAGGAATTCTCAACGAGGTTTCACCTGCTACTTTATCCTTCAAATTCCCACCCAGATGGCTCCATTCTTTTCTGAAGAAATTCCTGTCTGACCTTTCCCAGCTGTGGCTAATCATTTCCTCCTGTGTGGTGCCCATGAACCTTGTGGGTATTTTCATCCCAACACTAATGACATGATATTGTCATTTTTCATCTATACATCTTATCCCTTTAATAGGTTCTGATTTTCTCAAAGCCAAAGATAATGCCAAGAACTACCCAAGGAAATTTAGCACCACGCTTGCACCTTAGTATAAGGTCATGCAGCATTCAAACACCTCGTGTCAGGTATCTTCCCTCTGTAGCAGTAAAAACAGGAACCAGAAAACATGAGCTCTTCTTAGAGTTTAGCATAAGGAAAATGTGGACAGAATTCATCAGCAGCTGATACTATGGAAGCGAGCTAATAGTTTGCCAGCTTCTTTGTAGTTTAGCCTGATCCCACCCTCTCCCCCACTCCACTGAAGCCAGAGGTGAAGGGGTGGGCTTCTGTTACTATGGACACCATGGGTCCCACCTCTTCAAGACCATACCTCATTGGAATAGCAGGGGCATGCTACACATTAGATTAGGCAATCGGGTTACGTGATTCAGCATTTTGATTAAGAAGGCTGGAAGTTGAAAATCACATGGCAGTGATTCCTGTATCTGAGGCTATGTCACCTAAAGTTGAGGCAGCCATTTGTTAGTTTATGGCCACACAAGATGAAGAATGATTACAAAGAGAAGTAGGACACACAGAGAAATAGAATAAAAGCCTTTGCTTCTTTTGTCTCCAGAGAGACAGACAGAGGTAGTATGTATAGAGAGGGCAATGCCTACAGTTTTCTTTTTCTCAATTCTTGTCAACAGGGAAGCCTGGTAGCATAAGTTTGAGTCCCATGACCCACGCTAACAGCATAGATTCAGTATTTATTTTGCTTATGTGTGTGGGTTTCAGTTTCTCATCTAAAGTGCATTATTCCTCAGGCACCACACAGAACAAAATTCAACCTTGACCTCATATACTCGTTCTTAATAGGTACTCATAAGGTGAAACTTGATTAATTATGTTCAGAGCAGTAAAACATCTCTCTGCAGGGCTCATGAACTATGTTCACTCATAAACACAACGTTAACAACTAAAGATTGTTTATTTTTCATCATACCTTTTACGATGTAAAGGTCGTTGATTTTTTTTTAAAGTCAAACGAATCTGGTTTTTAGTACCAGCTCTACTCATTTAATAGCTAAGTCAATTTAAAGAAGTTTCCTAACCTTACCCTGAATTATTATTGAAAACAATTTTATTTCTACTATGGAAATTTTCAAACATCCTGAAATGTAGAGAGAAGAGTATAAGCAAAACCCGGGTCTATATTACCCAGCTTCAACACTTGTCAACATAACTTCAGTCTAATCGGAATGATACAGCAAGCAAACCCATACTGAAGGGCTCCCAACAAAATGATTAATGAGTGTTCTTTCACTGTGTCAAGAGCAGGAAAGACAGAGGGAATAGCACAGATCAGAGGAGACTGGGGGGACAGGACACACAAATGCAATGTGGGACTGTGAGTTGGATTCTGGAAAGGACAAATGACATTAGTGGGGGAAAAGAAAGTAACATTAGAATAAAATATCTAGGTCAGTCGATGACGTTGCATTGTTGTTCACTTCTTGGTATCAGTCATCGTACCCCTCGGTGATACAGGATTATACAGTAGGGGAAAGTAGGCAATACATAGTTGGATCCCCAGTGCTAAAATAACAGCAGAACTTTTCTGCAACTCTAAAATTGGTGCAAAATTTTTTTTTAAAAAAAATTAAAAAGTATATACACTAACATTCTGCCATTATTGTTTCATCTACTACTGATCCTCACTCCCCTTCTCAAGGACCCTGGTCTTATTAAAAAGGAGATGGGACATTTGAGAGGAGTTTAAGCCAAGGGGTAGAGCCCTTGTGAATGGAGTTAGTATTCTGAAAAAAAAAAGAGAGAGAGATACTAGACCGGATATAATTTCATGAGTTTCTCAGTGATAAGGAATCTATTTTGTAAAATAACTGTAATCATACAAGCCCACCAGACAAAATTAGCAACAGTTCTTTAATACCTGTTACCCAGTCTGTGTTCCAAGTCACCAAATGTCTTAACAATGGCTATTAAAGCATATTTTAAATTTGCAATCAAACCGGGTTTCCATGGAAGTCCTGATACTCTAAGTTATCAGATGTCCCTTCCATCTCTTCACCTATAACAGTTCCTGCCCCTGGTGTAAAATGGTCAGTGTTCCTGTAGAATTTCCTGCATTTTTCTTTGGATGGTTGTAAACTCATGGCTCCATTTCTAGTACATAAAACAGGACCAAGAGCACTCACCTAAGAAAGACTCTGTAAGGTTTAAATGAGAAAATGTGGGGCTTGAGGGGGAAGCCCAGTGTTTAATAAATGTTCCCACACCCTACACAGTGCTTCCTCCTCCAGTTCTTTCTGAAGGTTTATAATTTATTGGATTGTGAATTGTCACATTTATTTCACATGAAGTCATCATTACATTTAGCCTCGGCTAGCATTCACTAGGACTCACAGATTCGTTTTCATCCATGATATATAATAAATGCCTGATCCTAGAAAGAGACAAATAAGAAAACTTCCACTCCACCTCTGAAAGTGCCCCGTGACCTGGAAGTCAGAGTGTGGTCTGTGGACCAGCAAGAGGGCACAGCTTATCAGAAATGCAGACTCTGAGACCTAACCTAGAACAGCTGAATCACAACATGCATGTCAAACAGGGTCCTCCGAATGCATGTGCACAGTACAGTTTGGAAGCACTGGTCTTGGGAGCATAAAAGATTGCTTTTGGTGCAGAAACTGGGGATTCCCTTCCCTGACTCTGAGAGAGAAGGTTGTGGTCTCCACTCAAGCCATGATCACCTTCAAAGGTCTTGTCTGCCTGCCTTCAAAGTTTTCTGGTATTTGGCTTGTTTTTGTTTTTATAGTTGATCCTTGATCCTGGATCCAAGGTCCACGGGTGGCACTTGGAAAATGTTTTTTTAAATCTCTTAGCGTGTGATCGTCCCTATTCATTTTTCTTGTTATTTATGAGTTGAACAAATGTAGTTTTTTTGTTGTTGTTGTTATTGTTTTTGTTCCAGGGATCAAACTCAGAACCTCACACCTGCCAAGCAGGTACTTACACCACTGAGCTAAATCCCCGGCAAATGTAGTCATTTATTTCATAGGTTTTCCTCCACTCTAGATAGACCTGATGGTTTCCTTGTGATATCTTGTATTATATTTCTCTATCTCCATATTTCTTGTAAGTCACTAGCCAGATATTATGGGGTTTTAAATTACTATTGGGCAAAGTAGTTTTTTAGTATTTAGAGGTTAATATAGAGTGAACATTCACACTTTCCACTCCCTCCGTAAAATTTGTAAGTCAAAATCTCAACATTTAATGTGGTATTATTAAAAAGGAGATGGGACATTTGGGAGGAGTTTAAGCCAAGTTTAACCCCCTTGTGAATGGGGTTAGCATTCTGGAAAAAAAAAAAAAAGACACCAGAAAACGCCATTATTCTCTTTACCTAACGTAAGGATCCCAGTGAAAAGTTGCCAGCCCTCAACCCAAAACAGAACTTTCACCAGTACCCCAAGATGCTGGCACCCTGATCTCAGACTTCCAGCCTCTGGCACTAGAAGAAATAAATTTCTGTTGTTGATAAGACACCTCATTTATATAGTTATTTATAAAACAGACTTCCCAGGCAGGATTTAAGGAGATTATATGCAAAGTGTTGATCTAGTATACAGTTGGTACTGCATAAATGTTTTTTTTTTCTTTCTTTCTTCTTTTAGTTTCCCAGATGTGCATTTTTTGGCTTATGTTTTGTCTTCAGCTGCCAGATTCTACGGCCCCTGTTACCTCTTATTTTGTACATGGTTGGATAAAAAAGAGATGATCAAAGTATGATTTCTGAATCTCATGCCATACAGAGAGCATTTCTTTTTTCCTTAGGCTCACAACGCTGAAAGGTGGTGCTCGTGCTGAGAGGTAACCCTGCGAGGCTCCAGGGCTCTAGGGCCCCTTGCTGCAGCCTGAGCTCTTGGTGTTTAGGTAAGTGGCTGGCATTATGCAACCTACCACACCACAAGCTTCATTCTTGTAAGAAGCAGCCAGCAAAATGCAGCCCTGCCTCAGTTTAAGCTCTCAGAATGTCAGTCCAACTCTTCGTTCATGTGGATTTTGAAGTCCAGTAGTTGAAGTCAGTAACTTACAGATAGGGGTTCTGATAAAGTTTGAGGTCCTCTTCCTGGGGGTAGGGAGAGCTCACCCCAAGTTCTCACATATGGAATCTGATAAGATGGGACACTCCCAACGTGAGGGGGTAGCACATTCCAATACAAAACTGTTATGCAGAGAAGTTTTGTTCTCTTTGGAATCATTTCAAAGGAACATTTTTGTAACAGAGACTGGGTCAGTTAAACTGACACCAAACAGAATCCACTGTTGTGATTGCAGTCTTTTTATAAGGCTTAGAAGTCATTTTAAACCATTTTTTCATCCAAAAAATATTCTTTTGTCCATGACTATGGGCAGTCATCCTCCCTGGGGAAAATAAAGATAATTGAGATATATTTTTCCATGCAGGCAGATCAGTGTGGTATGTGGGAGAGGAAGTGAGCATCATACGAGGTGAAGTGACTGGCTACCCTAGAGGACTGAGGGAGGGGCTTTTTCTAGAAGGACAATACCAGAATCAAAGATGGCATCAACATTTAGCTTGTGGAACTGGGGATATAGCTCAGTGACACAGCACATGCCTGGCAAGCACAAGGTCCTGAGTTCAATCCCCTGTACAAAAAAAGAAAAAAAAATTTTTTTTAGCTTGTGTTTGAGTAATTCTTGCGTCAGTAGGGTATTGAGGCTGTTCTGCCTGTTTTCTCTCTTTCTCTAGCTGTACACATTCTGTCCTCTTTATGACTAAAAACAAGATAACTATGCTTTATTGAGTAATGGTCAACAGAGAGAAATAAGGCATTAGAAGCAAAGCATACTGTGCTTGCCTGAATACATTTGTCTTCAGTCAAGAGCATTCAACAGTGTGCTGCCTCCAAAGCCAGCTTCGAAAGAGATACTATTGAAAAACTTAGAAAAGTTGACATTGCAGTAAAGGTATCATACCTTGGGATATTAGTAGAAAAGGAAAGTTAGGAATAAAATGCAAATAAATGGAAGAAATCTATCTGCAAAAGTAAAAAATAGCAGAATAATGAATATTTTGTTTTATATGATCAGTATTTTCTAAGCTATATAGAGAAACCAGAGTCAGTAGAACCAAGTTCAATCACATCAAGAAAGAAACAAATGACCTTGACAATCAGTTTCTTACTTCAAGATCTTACTCTTAATTTTATTTGTAGATTATTGTTTTCACAAACTGAAAAACATACACATATGCTCGAACATCCATAAGCACCTAGTACTTACACACACCCACAGTACATGTATATACTATGACTAGTTAGCATTGTAGTACATATTATAATACTAATCATGAGATGTAAAATATTGAGGGCTCTAAAGCCATGTGACTGTGACATGTAAGTACTTGATAAAATGTATTATCAAGTAGATAGGACCTTAGGACTTTTAAAGAATTTTTAAGTGCTTTCCACAATTCTTCGATCATTTCAAACACAATATTCACAAATTATTATAGATGACTTGAGATGAATGTAAGTGCAGAAAGAATCATAACCGAATTCTATCAATGCCTTTCCTTGAATCAAAAATCAAAAAGAGAGTGTAGAATTTTAAAATTGCAAGAAACCTCAGGACAATCATCTTAGTGACAAATGGTAGAATTCAGAATACCTACCATCCCACCTTTCACATGAGCACACCAACAATCCATCTGAAAGTATGAGCAATGGTAATATACCAAGAGCTTCTTAAGAAAAGGAAGACAGAGAATTGTTTATTTCATAGTTCCTTTCAATGCTTGATACATTTTGGACATACCATTTAGGGAAGTATAATCAGATAAGAGATAATTTTATCAGAATGCAATACTATGTTTAACTAAGATCCCCCATGATGCCGGGCGTGGTGGCACAGGCCTTTAATCCCAGGACTCAGGGGGCTGACGCAGGAGGATTGTTGTGAATTCGAGACCAGCCTGGGCCAGAAAGTGAGTTCAAGTCCAGCCTGAACTGCATAGTGAGACTCTGTCTCAAAAAATAGGGCCAGGAAGTTAGCTCAACCCTGTTTCAAAAAATAGGGCCAGGGATTTAGCTCAGTGGCGTAAGCGCCTGCCTGGAAGGCACAAGGTTCTGAGTTTAATCCCTGGTACCAAGAGACAACTAGACAGCCTTCCTGGTGAGTGGTGCGAGCAGCACAGACTCAGGAAGCTAAAGATCTGTACCTCCCATGAGCCTACCAGCGCAGGCTGAGAATCAATACCCCCAACCCCACCCCAGCCCCGTAAGCAACCTGCTGGTTCGGAGGACTGGCTAAATTGATAGCAACTAAAGTACATAAAGCAACTAAATGCTTGTATTGTTTGGTTGATTTTGCAGGCCTGGGACCAGCAATCTGAGCTTCTCTTGGGAGAATGACAGCATGCAATGTAGCAAATATGGGGGATTCCCTTCCATCTTGTCTTTGAGGCCCAATATTATTCTCATTGTTTTGCTTTATTCTGATTAATTTTTTTTTTGCTTTATTTTATATTCTGTTTTGATTGGTTTTATTCTGTTTTGTTTTTGGTTTGATTTTACTATACCTGATGGAATGGTCAACTATTGTGAAGATAACAAGATATACTATAGTATCTATTGTTTACCTAGTATCTTTCTTTGAAGTTCTGTACCAGTTCTACTGCTTTGTTTTGATTGACTTTGTTCTGTTATGTTTTGTTGTTGCTATCTTTAAAATAAAATTTAAAAAAAAATCTCCAGTACCAAAAAAAAAAAAAAATCTCCATGACAATCATCTAGAACATAAAGAACTAGATAAAAAAAAAGAACTTGTATTCATCCACTGAAGAATACAAAATTCTCCCCCTCAACTCATGAATTTGTGCACAACTAGCTGCAACAAAAACCAGATCACTCACAATATGGCATGTTCAGAAAATTATTTAACATAATTTCTGTAACTCTCATCAACAGGAAGTGAGGGCTGGAGTGTACCCTACTAGATACATTCAAAGTTTCATGTAACCTAAGCATGAATTTAAATATTTGGAAGTTCTCTGAAATGAAATCTTGCACCCCTGAATTTCCTGTGTGAGGAGTCAAGAAACAGTTCAGTTCAGGGCAGGTGCTAAATATTTTCTGCTCTGTGGGCCATAAATCTTGGTTAAGCATGACTTCTCAATTTTACTGCCACACAATGAAAGCAGCCTTCAAAAACACACAAATGAATGAACATGACTACATTCCCACAAAACTTCATTCACAAAGCGGGGTGCTGCCTCAGTTTGATCCATAAGCCATAGTTTCCTAACCACCATCCTACGTAATTTCCCATACTTTTCCTGCCTACGTGAAACAAAAATTTCCTCTTGAATATACTCCTTTACACAAGAAAAACAAAAGCAAAACCACAAACAAAATTCAATAGCATAAATATGATTGGCTTGGGGTAAGTGGGTGTCTTGTTGTTTTTTATATTATTTTATTTTGAAGGAATTATAACAGCATGATTTCAAGTGGACCCTAATCTCTAAGTGTTAGCTACATGCTGAAATTGCAATTGAAAGTAATAGACATTTTTTCTTTATATATTTTGATGGGGAGCATTTCTATTCTAAACATTTGTATTGCATTTGCAACTTTAGATTTATAACACCAAACAGATTTTCTTTGGAGTTAATGGAATTGAAGTCTGTGGTTCCATCGAATGTGCTTGACAGAATCTGTGCTTTAGGTGACAGTTTTGCCCGGAAGTTTGGTTCTAAGACAGCAGACAACTGCATGATGGATTTGGCCCTGATATCAGACTGTTACAATGTGACAGCACGGATTTCCGATTTTCTCTTCCATGGTGATTGTGCCAAAACTTTCACAAGGCTAGGAACCACCACTAGGCACAGTGATGACAGGAGATGCCTTCTCTTTGCATTTCATTTGTGCCTTAAGGATCTAGTAAGGGCAACCCAACAGTGAGGCAGCCAGGTGCGACCAACACATCCAAAGTGCTCTCTAGTGTAAAATAGTGCTTTTCTACTGTGTTGCCCTTCAGGGACATTTGGTCACGCCTGCCTGACGTTGCCCAGAGACAATTTGAATTGTCACAGCTGTGGGAGTGCTACTAGCTTTTAGCGTGCAGAGGCCAGAGTTGCTGCCAAGCATCATACGAAGCACAGCACAGTCCTCACAACAAAGAATTATCTAGCTTGAAACGTCACTAGTGAGAAGGTTGAGAAATACTGACTGGAGTGACTCCAACTTGGTCAGTTTGGAACCTGAATTTAGGAGGACTTTCTTCAGCCCTCCTCCAACTATGTGGATCCCTATAGAGCCAGAAATGTGTTGGTCAAAGGACAGGCCCCTCCAGAATCAACACCTCTGCTTGCAGTCCACACCCTGGGTGCCAAGGAGACCTGAAATACCTAAATAGAGCCTGTAGGGGCCTCTTCCAAAATCTGCCTTTATTAGGGAAGTCTTTGTAGTGGTGTGATCAGTGGGAAGGAGGTACACGTACACAAACTCCATCAAGTGGCAGGAACAGCAGAGGAGGGTGGTAGAAGCTCCATTTGTTATCTTGGCCCAGTCTTACCACTGTTTGCATTGGGCCACATCAATATCCTGGAAGAAGTCCACTGTCACATCCCACACTCCCATAGGGTTTGGGGATCCCATGCATGGCAGCCTAAGGTCTGTTCAAGTTCCGTCTGCCCAAACACCTCCACACCAGTATGTGTGTATGTGGTGGATAAGGACAAGGTGAGCAGGGCCTGTCAGCCCAAATAGTGTCCCAGTCTAAACTGCATTGACAGCAACCAAATGTGGGCAAGACTAAGAGCTTCAGAAATCCACAGATACCCAAAAACTACAGAGGATTTTCAAAGCCTGCTGGACCTATCATATCTGGCTCTGGGATTTTCCTAAGATAGTCCTGGGGATCCTGTTGTGGGTTTAAATTCCAGGGCAGAGATTTGCAGAAAGGAATCTGAATACCTTGCATCAACTATGGGCCATTCCCAAGGCCAGTGTTCTATTTGGCCCTATTCTCTATACCTGTAAGGAGTTAAGATTCCGTCCTCATGATAGATGGGCAATGGGTCACTGCTTATTACTTACCAGTTTATATTCAAACACGCACTTGCTTGAACAGACTAGCCTACAGGTATACCTTGCCAAAAGCATCAGAAATATTCTTAAAACATGACTTGTAATGAATTATTGTCAGTGGAATCCTATTAGTGCATGAGAGAAATAAATTACTGCTTGAATATCGTGGGCACCCTCTAACTAGATTTTCATATATAATATGTGTTCAAAAATTGTACAATGGGGTTGCATTAAGGATATTCTTTAAATAAATTCTTATATCCCTCTACTGATTCCATTTTAAAGATACCTATCTTGCTAGAATGAAAAGCTATTAAATATATACAAACATATGATATAGACACATGTTTTATATTCAGAGGTGTTTTACATCCTAAAGTAACATTTTCAAGATAGAGATGTCTTTTAAAACTGCAATAAACTACTTTGCCAACGATGAAGTGTGAGCAAATGTTCATTGTTATTATAATAAAATAGTTTCTGAGATAGACAGTAAATTTGTTCTGTATAAAAATTGTCACTGATCTGCCCAAATGAACTTTAAAATACAACTAGAATTATGTCCTGCCCCACACCGCAAGCCTTTGTGATTCTATAAGATGCCAGCCATATCCTGCAGGCTGATACCTTTGGTGTCTCTCTGACCCATTAGCAACAATCGGATTAGGATACACAGCACACAGGAATCTCAAACTCAGACCTGCACAAGGCTTACCTGGCAGGGTAGTTGCAACAGATTTCTGGAATATTTTTATTCCTTAGACATGGAATGGGGCAGGAGAATTTATACTCTAACATACTCTTTGTGCTCCAGAATCTGCTTGTCAGTGAACTAAGGAACGCTAAGATCTTGATTTTAGTTATTTTGGATTAATACTCTGAAGTGAGCTTGCAAACTCATATAGGGTAGTTATGTTTTTGAGGGAACTTTGTGCTGTTTTCCATGGTGGCAATGCATGGCCAGCAACAGTGATCAAGGGTTTCTACCTCTCCACAGCTTCCACTGTATTTGGTGAATTTTTTTTCTTTTTTGCATAATAGCCGTCCTGATAGGTGTGAGCTAATATTTTACTGCGGTTTTGATTTATTACAGTGCAGTTCACAATAGCCAAAATAAAGAAACAACCTAACTGAATGAATAAACGAGTGAAGAAAATGTGTTGTACATACATAATGGACTATATTCAGTCTTTTAAAAGGAAGGAAATTCTGTAATAATCAACAACATGGTTGAATCTCAAAGATACCATGTTAAGTGAAGTAAGTCAGTCACAAGAAGTCAAAACACTGCATTGTTCTACTTACATAAGGTATCTAAAATAGCCAAACCTGTAGAACCGAAGAGTAGAATATAAGTTTTCAGGAGCCAGGAAATGGGAATTACTAGTCAGTGGGCATAAAGTTTCAGTCAAGCAAAACAACTAAGCTCTAGAGCTCTGTTGTGAAACGTTGTACCTGGAGGAACAGTCTAGGTATTGCACACCTAGAGATTTATTAAGAGCATGGATTTCATGTTAAATGTTCTTACCATGATAAAAATGATGCACATATTGTGGAAATCTTCACTATGCAACATTGGTGTCTGTATATATTGCTGTATTACACACTTAACAATCTATTTAGAGGGTAAACAATGCTGCTTTTTCTTGTACCAGTAATTTTGGCTCAAAATAAATTAAAATAAATGTTTTATTCTTTGGGGCTATATGTTCTCTGTCATGCTGCCCATTTCTTCCCTTGTACCCTGAAAGCAGCCATAAACAATATGTAAATAAGTAGTTGTAGCTGTGTTCCAACAAACTTTTCCTTACAAATGGAAGGAAGGGTGGAATTTGGTCAGTGGACTGTAATTTGCCAACTGGCCTATGGGATGAAGATTCTTTATGTGAAATCTTAATCATTTTCCCTTTATCATTGTACACTGGTAGTACAGTCACTATAGCCACTACAACACCCCAACCCCATCTCTTTTAGCAGCGTGTGTGTGTGTGTACATGCACATTACTCTGGCTATTTGTGTCAACATAGCATCATGGAGCAAGCAAAAAAGAGAGGAAAGACTAATGTGAAAAATAAAAACAGGTTTAGTAGAAAGTATTTTAGTTGACCAGAGTGAGTCCCAAACTAAAAAGATCTGAACACATCTCTTAAGTCTTTTCCCTTTCCTCCAACTCTTTTTCCTATTTTTAATGCAGAAACCACATATCCTTTCCAGGAGAGCGGTCTTTTGAGTCTCACTGCATTTAATATATTCTTGAAGTTTCAGTTTTGAAACATTATGGTGAAGCTTATTCTGAGTTATTTGCTGCTGCCCTAATAGAAAGAAAGGCGACTCCAAAAATAAAACACACACTAAGAACTCTTATTGGGAAGCAAAGGGAGGCGGAGGGGTTTCTGTTACTGATGTTGTCTTTGTGATATATTTTAAACCCTGCAGTGTTTCTGAGCTTCATCTCTGATCTCTCAAGAATAAAGGCATTTTTAGTTCCTTCCCTTCCAACAAACAAACCTAAAATACTCTATAGATATCTTGTATTTTTAGTTCATTCAAAGGTGTTAAATCCACTGGGTAAGAAGTCATAGTTCAGTTTCTAGAGTTCCATTAAAATGACAAAGGAGAGATCAGGAATGAGGTAACCAAATGAATTATCCATTTACGTGACCAGAGTCACTTGCCTGAATGCAGTCTCCATGAAGGGCTGCACATTTAAAAATGTTACATTGCCTTCCTTGAATGCTTTCCAAATTTTCCACTTAAATACAAAATGATGTTATCTTCCTATTAAAAAGCATCAACTCAACAGCAAAAGAAGGGGTCAAAATATTAATAAGAATATCTGGTTAAACAGAATTCCTATAGATTTATCATAATACTATTTCATGTGAAATTACACATTCTACAAACATATGTAGTACAGCATCTTCCTGTAGTTTCATTTCAAAGAGAGCAATAATGTTCCCTGAGCAATGGCTATGAGCAGTGCTTCCTTTTCTCTTTTGATCTGCAATTCTGCACAGATTATTGAAAGACTTCCCACTTCTTGGACTCTGACAGACACTTTGATCATTCAATTCCTGACACTGGAAACACCAACTGCAACAAATTACAAGACACTCAACACAGAGCCTTAGGTAATCAATAGTTTTTAAACCAAGCAGAAACTTTCTAAAATTAGACATGATTGTAATGCACTTAATATAATGCCATTCAGATAGTACAATAAGCTGCTGGATAAGGTAGAAATATTTCAAATGTCCAGATATCAAATTTGTCTGAAAAATTACACTGGAAACACTTTTGAGCTCTCTATAGCTGAAAGATAGGAAGGGACGCTTGATTCTTTCTAATCAGATTGTGCAAGACTTTAACCCAGCATAAAACAAATAAGGAAATTTCATATCTCAAGGTTTTAGAATAAACACAATTTACCTGTTGTCTTGATGGCAGCAGTTCCTGGTTCTGGGTTCCTTAACCTGTAGGATTCCAGAGATGAAGCATTTCTGGCAGCCCTTTGCCTTGCTTATCCATCTTGGTTTCATGATTGTCTTTCATTTGCTCTGAAAATCAAATTCCTTCAGGGGAAACCCTTTTGCAGCTGTTCCTCAATGACATTACAATGGTTGAGCATTGGTCCAATACTACATGCTCAATGGCAAAGCGCAGGGAACTAGAGTGCTATATATAAACGTAGCTCACCTTCTGTACTTTGGATATTGGAACACTTTTTCATAAGCAATATCCTTTGTCTTCATTATAACTGGGATTTTAGTTCTAAGGGGAAATCACATGAAAAGTAGGTTACCATATATATATCATTTTTCGTGCAAACTGTATAGGATCGCTGATATTACTCTCTCAGGATGCTACCAAATTTTTTGAACTTTAAAATTCAAAAAACCTTTTTCTTGATACAATTTTAATGTTAGACATTATTATAAGCATTTTTTTCTAAGAAGTGTGTCTACTTAGTGTAGGTTTATTGGGGTAACTGATCTGCCACAGCGTGAATAAAATATGCATGGTCTGTATTTCATAATAGACCATTGATTTCTAGTGGCAGTTTTGTGGCACTAAGGGATTGACCCCAATTATATCAGACAGTGCCTCAGAGTCCTAAGTTCATTTATTGTCTTGTAATTGAGCTGTATATATACATGTATATAGCACGGAGCATATTGAGGACGAAGGAATGAGAGAGCTTTGCAAAATTCAAGCAACAAGCTGACACCATCTAAGGACATCAGTTTATGGATTTGAAGTATAACCATTATTATTAAATTAACTATTATAAAGCTTCCTTTAATGATCTCAGCAGGTTATAAAAATAATTGTCCCATACTTCTCAAACATAAATGTCATTTTAGGCTAACGAAATTTTCCAGATTAAATAAGACTAAACAGATTTTTAAAAATTGGTGTTAAAGATACTGAGATAATTAGAAAAATTGGAATATATATTCTGATTAATAACGTTGCATTAATGTGAAATTTCATGATTTTTTTTCTTTTTGAAAACAGGGTTTCACTGTGTTGCCAAGGCTGAGCTCAAACTCTTGAGTTCAAGCAATCCTCCCACTTCAGTCTCTCAATTAACTGGGTTATAGAGGTGTAAATTTCATAATTTTGGTTATTATACTATGATTCAGTAAGAGAATATACTTGTCTGTGTAAATGTGTACAGACATATTTAGGGAAAAGGCAATGTCAGCTACGTACTTTCTTTTTTTTTTTTTTGCTGGTAGGTGGGTCACTGGGGATTTGACCTGGAAAGGTGCATTCTTTTTATTTTTTTTTTTACAAATCCAAAACAGTAATATTATAGGTTTACAAAGCAAGACAATAGGAATTTGACAATGGTTGCAATATTGCATATCGCTACCTTCAAAAGGGTTGCTTAGATTAACAGATATAGACATGCAAAATTAATGTAAACATGTGAGTATCAACTGTCAAATATTCAGCCACATCTTAGTTTCTGCCAAGGATTGAGCCCTGTGTATGCCAAAATCCAGAGACATACAAGTCCTTTATATACTGCATTGTTTAGTGACAATGCAATTGTTTAATGGCAAGAAAGATCCATACTTGTTTAATCTGTAGAGATGTGATTCTTTTTTCAAATACTTTCAATCTGCTTTCAGTTGAATCTGCAGGGCAAAAACCTGAAGATATGGAGATGTGGAGAGCCAAATTTGGTGTGTGTGTTGGTAGGTACACTCAAAGAGACAAAATATATTATATATATATATATATATATATATATATATATATATATGAGAGAGAGAGAGAGAGACAGAGAGAGGTGGGTGAGAGTTACAAAAAGAGAAAAGGATAAATGTGACAAAATGTTAACCATGGGTGAACCTAGGCAGAGGGAAAGTGAGGATAATGGTTTAGACCTAAAATGTCCCCAAACAGGTTCACATGTTCAGAGGTGGGGCTTTTGGAAGGCAATTGGATTCATGGGAACACTATACCCGAGGATTAGTACACCAGTGAGTTCATAACTGAATATTCTATTAGGAAGTGGGGGCTGGTTAGAGGAGATAGGTTGTTGGGAATGCAGTGGTTAATTAATTAACGGTCAATTTGAGTAGGAAACACCAAGCTGAATTGAGTTAGTGTGGTACCGGGTGTAGACAGCCCACCTGAAGATTGTCGCCAACAGCACAAAAGAACTGGAGAGGAAGACAGTGTGCTGCTCATTCTCCTAGAGAAGATTCTCACGCTGACTTTCCTGATGTGAACTCAGCTGTTCTTGTCATCAGAGGATATCAGGTCCTCACTCTCACTGAAGATGGCTGCAGTTCTTTTGGGGGGTGCTCTGGTTTCTCAGTGTCACTCCTGGCTCTAGTGCAGATCCCTCAACCTGCTGGTGCAGATCCTTCATCCCACTGGCTCAGACTTTCTAGCTTCCACCACTGACTTTTGTGCAGATCCTTGGTACACACATATGTGAGACACTGTTGTGGGCTCTAGGCCTTCATCTGGACTCGTAGAGGACATTGCCAAGGACTCTAGTCTTCCACTGGACTTGTGCAGGACGTTGCTTTGGGACCCAGGACCTCAGCTGGTTCTTTGAGTTTCCAGCATGTGAACAGATCTCCCACACTCTTCTGTATTTGACTCTTTGAGTGAATACTGTAAAATAATCCTATAAATTATAAGACCTGCATTAAATCTTTTCCATTGCAAACCCTGACTACAACAAGGATTGTTGTCCAAACTGTATAAAAGGAGAATAGAAGTGGGGGATTTTATGCTGATTTCCCTTAAAGAAGCAGATTCATCCACTTCCAGCACTGGCCTTCAGTCTGTTGGCTCAGACTCTCTAGCCTCTGGTCCTAACCCTTGGGTTTTCCAGCACAGATCCTTCAATCTTCCATCATGGATTCCTCAGCCTTCTGATAGGGACTTGCATGACACATTGCTGTGGGCTCCAGGCCTTTGACTGGATTCCTAGGAACTCTAGTGTGCAACAGATATTTTGCACTTTTCTATATTTGACTCTGTGGGCAAATGTTGTAAGCCACTCTTGTAAATTTCTGTGCCCTGCATTAAATCTGTTCTCTTGCAAGACACTAATACAGGGAACGTGACTTGGAAGAGTATGTTCTTGTCCCTTACCCCTGGTCTCTTTTCTTCTTCTTCTCCTTCTTCTCCTCCTTCTCCTTCTCCTTCTCCTTCTCCTTCTCCTCCTTGTCCTCCTCCTTCTCCTCCTCCTCCTCCTCCTTCTTCTTCTTCTTCTTCTTCTTCCCCCCCTCCTCTTCTTTCTTGCTGTCCTTCCCCGAACTTCTTCCTCTTCTCTGCTTCTAGCCTCCATGAGGTGAACACTTTCCTCAGTCATGCCTTTCTACTATGGTGCTTTGTCTTGGGGCCAGCTAACCATGGACTGAAACCTCTGAAACTATGAGCCAAAAAAATCTCCTCACCTTTAAGTTGGGTATGTCAGGCCTTTCACCTTAGCAATGGAAAACTGAGTAATATAATAAGCATTCATAGCACTACTCTTTGAATTATATGATTTTTCTGAAAAGAAAACAAATTTTAAATGCCAGCACAATGGATAATTCATTTTGGTAATAGAACGATGATGCTAAAATGTTTTGACATGTATCTGTGTTTAAATTTAATCTATTCTTTCCTCCATCATAATTATAATAAATTGATGCATTTTTCCAGTGGGTAAACTAAACTCTCAAGAGATACAGTCAGTAATGTAAAATCATGGTCCTCATCATGGTGTTATTCACAGACACCCAGTCTAAAACCGTATCTTTCACACAGGAAATGTTCACTGAATGATTGTTGGAGCCATATAGATTCTTTTTTAAAAAATTCATCTGTCTTACTTTTCTAAATTTTTATTAACACATCTGCATTGTGGAGAGTTGGTACCTGCATGTAATACATCTTAATTCGTTTTTATTTTTATGACTATTTTTGAGGACATGAAAACATTTTGTAATACCTGGGGCTGATTTTCCAATTGAGAACAGGAATGTACTTAGACATATTCAATATTGGGGAGCACTGCCTTCTCACTTCAGTAATAGAGTAGAAGATAGTAATGAGAGAATATTAGAAGCCCAGGAGAAAATAGCTAAGCACACTATCAATGGGAATTTCCCAAAGAAACAGTCAGAATACCCACCAGCTTCCCCTCCCCATTGGCCAAGGGTCCCCATCTTTCTGGAAGCTCCAAAGCAGAGAGCTGAAAGACCGAACTAGCACTAGATACAGTACTTTCTGCACCAGGGCTGATCTCACACAAACTATCCACAGCTGCTTCAGCTTTAATTGGAGGGAAACCAAGAGATTGTGAGGTGGTGAAATGAAAGTGCTTCATGTAGATGACATTCAGTAGGAAACTTCTTCAATTTTTCATTTTTCTCATCCACCTGCAGCCTTCATCTGCTTCTCCCCAAGAAGGATTATTAATTAATCCAGTTGGGCAAATAGTGCCTTTCCTTGGGCACTAAGTAAATGATGACATTAAGGAGTCAACCGTCCACTTCCATTTATTCTTCACTTTGCCCCCATGATTATCCTGGCATCTAAGCAAACTTCTAATATGTACATGACCCACTGTGATAAGGAGGAAAATAATTTGATTTCTGTTAAAGGTGAAATTTCCAAGTTGAGCAATATGCAAATATTTGAGTCTTATAGAGGGAGATCAGGTGATGATTGCAGGTGGAGGATGACAGTGCCTCAGGGATGGACCTAAAGGGGCTAATTCTGTCCTTCCTGAGGGATGCTACACCTGGAACTTGATCTTAATCCTTGGGGTCTAACCTTACTTACTTGGGAATGAGCTCATGCTATTTTGTCCCAGTTTCTAAACCTAGTAAACAATTTCCAGAAGAGTCAAGCAGGGTGGCTTAAAACTAGATGCAGGAGTGCACAAAAAGGCCCACTGGAAGAGCAAAAGTAGATTTCTTACTCTTGGTGAAACTTCCTTGGCTGGGGATCCAGATAGCTACTGATTGTCCTAATGGAGACTTTGGACTTCGGGTGTCTGCCTCTTAGATCAGTAGCAGGGCTGCAGTTGCCATTCTGTGTCACCATCTTCGTGTGTTTCCACATCCTTTGTCCTTGAAGAAAAGCTTCATTCTCTAGCTGAGCTTGTCAGCTTTCCATAAATCACACCACCATTCAGTCATTGCCCCAGCCAAGGATCTTAAGAGGAAGGTTTCCCTGATTGAGGGAGAATCTGAGGCCAAGCCCACACTCCACATGTCCTGGATACAGAAATAGTAGTGCATCTGAGTCTAGTGATGATGTGTGTGGACTTTATAAACAGGAAATTTGGAAAACTAGAAATCTGTCTGTACTTGTTTCCTCATCCATCCAACAGGAATATTAATCTCTAACAAACTAAACATGCTAATTCAATATAAAGAGTGATAACCATAAATTCATTGCTATGTTTCCTAATTTTTATGGTAATAGTAATCAATGGTTAATATTGTTACATTAATAAGGACACAAGTTGGGACTCCTGGACCATTTCTGTATGCATATAGGAGGGAACATTATATGGTAAAGAGGAATTAACATGGTAATTGTGACCCAAACATTTCTTCTATAAAACTTTATTCTGAAAAGAAGAGTTTAGACAGAGAAAATATTTCCTGATTGTCCAGAGAAACAAATATTGGAGTCTCAGAGACAGGGAGTTAGGAAATTAAGGATGAGATTTAGACCAATGATACAGGCTGAGTGGTGTCCAGATTGGGGTTAGAGTTAAAGTGTTCAGCTGTAGCAAAACTGGAAATGTCACTATTACAGAAAAACAGAGCACTGGGAAATATCATATCCTTTTCTTCTTTGGAAATTCCCCAAAAGAATGAGCTAGCTGTCCAGTAATTTATTGACATTCTGTTACCTAGCAGGCAGGAATTAATGTATTATTTACAAGAATTGAGTGTATTACTTATAATCAGACCCCTGATTACAATGAAGAATAAAAAGTAGTTGTCTGACTAGTGCTAGTACTAGCCCCTTACAATTGCAATGATCAGGTTATGTTGGAATGTTTAGTTCCTTGGGATCAAGGTATGAGCTGCAAACACTGTGCTTTAAAAGTATTTGCTCTTATCTAAGAGAGAGCAAGTGATTCATTTCTATTCTTACTACTTCCCGATTGTAAAGGTTCAGGCTCACGGACTTCACTGGGATTCCTCTCAGATCTTTTGTAAGTCCTGACTGATGCTGTTACCTGGATGCCTGCATTCAGTGTCACAGCCCTGACTTTTCATTGTTGGGTACTGAAGACTTCAGGCTTCTGTGCAGCAGCTACTCCAAACCCTCATCTATTCTGAACATTTCATAGGAAGCTGGGAGTGAAAGTGAAGAACTGACTTGTTAGCCGAGTGGAAACATACAGAGGTACTTTCATGATCTTAAGCAATTGGAGGAGTCTTTCTTCTCAGTGAAGGAACCTTTCCCTATGGTAATGATTACTCACTGTCTAGCTGCACTCAAATGCTGGGAGATTAAAGATTTTGAGAACTAATGCAAAAGTCACTTTAGCTTACAGTGATACCCACAGTCCTTCTGCAGGACAATTGGACCAGCTAGCCTAGTTATATACCTTATTTAACTGATATAGTATTTATATGAGCAGTTCTCAAAATATCACCTCCAGCAGGAACAGCATCAGCTGAGAACTTGTCAGCAGTACACGTTCCCCAACCCTGTGCCAGACTTCCTTAAAGGGAATCTCTGAGAGTAGAGTCCAGCAACCTGCTTTAACAAGTCCTCCACATGATTCTGATCACAATAAAGCTTGGTCTATGAAGACCAACAAGTCTTGACAGATTCAATAGACTTACCAGCTCAGCTAGGACCAAAACAGTACAGATATATCAAGAAGTCTTGAACTGCTCAAAAGTTTATTAACTGAAAATAAATTTCTTAAAGGGCCTGTTTCTCATCCATGAATGATGCCGTAGAGTTGGAGAAAGGTTCTGGACTATAAACATAAATTTATACAAACGTTCATGCTAGTTCCAAGTCCAACTTCCAGAAATTCTAATGAATTGATGTCAATGAAATGGTGACACTGACAGGATCATCATCAATCCATGAAGATCAAACTAAACACGTTCACTGAAGTTTCTCAGTCCAGTCAGCACCAAGCCACTCTAGACGTCCATTTTCTCTCCTTTCAAGCAACATGCTCCGTTACCAGTGGCTTCCATGAGTTTCATGATTCACTCAACCTTTGCTGAAGATGAAAGAAGGCTGGACCATGAATATCTAAAAAGTCTGGTATTATAGTTTGTGTCTAGATGTTCATCCAAAGACTCATTGTGGTCACAGAGTTTTTTCAAAGTTGTCTGAATCTAGAGTGTGTGATTCACAGTGCAATGCTGGGATGAAGGGTGAGTGATTGCTGGATCAGTCCACTGATTAGATTGGTACTGCCCTAATCCCTGTAGAATGGATACAATATAAGGGGCAGAAAGAGGCTCGCCTCAGTTTCTCTTGTTGCTTTTGTTCTCTTTTGTCACTATGAACTCTTGCCCCTAAGCTATGTGCCACCCTGACTTGGAGTCAGCCGTTTAAGGACTGAAACCTCTACAAACAGTGAGCTAAATAAACCCTTCCTCCCTTAACTTTGGGTATTGGGTGTTTTGTCTCAGCAATGAGAAAAAAATAACTAAGACAGCTGGAGACCTTCAAAAAAGATATAACAGATGTGAGTCCTAGAGATATTCACAAAGGAGACTACTGAAAGAATATCTGTTGTTAAGCATCTGGGAAAAAGTTTGATTTTTGGATTACCTCCAGAAGGGATTAAGGAATGTTTATTAGATTTATAGAATGAATCATAGCAAAACATTTTTTAACAAAGAGGAGACCAGTAGGCTTTATAAAGATTGAACATAATTCCTTGTCCATGATATATGACAGTTCCTTGTACATTCAACATAAAGTTGAATACTTTAGCCACGGTTTTGATGGCAGAGGTTGGCATAGGTTTGAGCTGATACACGTCCCGCCATTGGTTATCTCTCCATCCCGACATGGCTTTACTTCCTTCTTCATTTCTATCTCTTGTCTTCTTGCTATCATTTCTAGCTGGACAGCTAGTTCTGTTAATCTTATTCCTTAACTAATCCCTTATTTTCAAGTTTTGTGTTGAATTTACTTTTTCCAAAAAGTACATTCCAAACAAAGAAATCAGTCTATTTACAAGTTTTAGCCTTTCTGTATTTACCTTTCTCAAGATGGTATTCACCTAGATTAACATGACTCTAGAAGCTGGGCAGCTTTGGAGTAGGCACAATGTCCTATCTATTGCTGCAGGTAATACATTGAGAAAGTATTCAACTACCAATAGCAAAAGACTAACTAGCAAGTCTTCATGAATAAGTATATCCCATGCCTTCTCAAAGTAAAAAGTAATCTTGGAAGTAGGCAATTGGTGGCTTTGATTCAGACCAATTGGCAAATAGGAATTCTAGCTTTTTCTATCCTGTTGCTTCAATATCCTTAACTTGCAATCGATTTCATTTCATCTTCATCCTTATCAATCTCATGTATATAATATGACTGCGGTATTTCCAGGTATCATGCTTACAGTGGCATCAGGAAGAGAAGAACAGGAAATGCCCACCAGCTTTAGACTTACTTTCCATGAAAACAAGCATTATTCCAGAAGGCACACAGCAGAAGTTTGTTTAGGAATGTGTCAGATGGTCTAAAATAGCAAATAAAATGCAGGGTGCTTGTTACATGTGCTGCAGACCCACTTGTTGAGTAATGACGTAAAGGAATTGCATTGTAAGTCAAAGATGATAAGTGTCCCTTTAAGAATCATTGAATCTAGCATCATAAACACAGCATGATATAGTCAGCCAGTCACACCTGACTCATTTGTAGCAATCCTAACCAAGTCCAAGGATTTGTGCATTTAGCATGCTATGGGATGGGGAGGTGTCAGCCAGGTAAATAGGAAAAAATTATGGAACCCAGTCAATCTGTGGACTAACTGGGGGGCTGTGTATAGAATTGAGCCTGAAAATTTTTGCCTCAATTTTGGTAATCTATTCTAAAGAAAATTCATATGAGAATTTTAAAAAGTAAATGCCTAGTATTTTTCCCACTCAAATTTGGAACCAATTGGGACATTGATGTAGATATCAGTCAGATAAAACTCAAAATATAACTTTTGTGACTGGAAAACTCTAGACTTTAGAAAGTGCACTGTGGCTATCCTGACTGGAACTTATGCAGGAGTTACAAGTACTGGGGGAAACAGCACCCTGTCTTGTGGCAGCTGCTCCTGCAAAACTTACGTTTTGGAAGAGTTGAGAGTGAAATCTGGTCCCATAGGACAGGACCCAAGGAAAGCATGCTTAGTTTTTTCTTCTGGATTCTTCTCCTCTCCTAAGGAAAAGTTGGGGTGGTGGGGGGCTGGAAAGGCACTAGAGTGTTACTCTAGTTAAAAACATTTTGTGTGGAAACATATAATCAGGGGAGAGAGGTTCCTACCACCAGAAGAAAGGACAATGTAAAAATGCTTTCTGGGGCTGGGGGTGTCACTCACTGGTAGAGCACATCCTAGCATGCACGAGGCAATGAGTTTATCCTCAGCACCAAAATAAACAAAACAAAAAGCTATCAAGAGCAATGCTTTGTAATCTCCATGTCTAGGTACATCGATGAGCTGCTTTCTTAGCACCTGCTGCTCAACTGGCCAGGTGTAAAGGACTTGCATCTGAAGCGACTCCATGGCAGCAAGGTGGGACAATGCTGTGGCAGACAGAATATATTTGTCCAGAGAGTGTTTGCTGGTAGCACCTTAAAAAGAGTAAATAATCAATGATGATGGTGATGATGATGAAAATATAGGTAGCAGTTCTACTCTGGAAAGTACTGCAGAAATAAAATTAATTTTTCCATAAAAAATTGAAAGCATTAAATCCAGAAACATTAAAAGATACGAAGTAAGAGAAAAAATGAACAACATGAGAAGAAATGATGAAAAACATATTGGCCATGAAAATTCGGTGTTTTTAACTGACCTCAGGTATTCTAGTGGATTAAAGGAACAAAGGAACTTTTCTGATTAAAGTGGCTATTTGGAGGCGAGAGGCAAGAAAGACAAAGATGCAGTGGGGAGGACAGACAGGAGGCAGAGCATGGGGAGAAGAAGGGTGAGAGTAGACACAGATATGCAGCTTATCCACAGATCTTAAACCACAGCGCTGCTGGCTGGCAGGACAGCTAGCATGGTTCTGTAAAATGAACACAGAAACGATTTCTGAGTGAGATGATTGTAGCTGGGGCAAACACGTTCCATTTGTCCATAGTTCCCAACCTCCAACCCCTCTGTTATGGATTATAACTAGTTGTCTCCCCAAAGCCCCATACACTCATAGAGGTGGCTGAATCATGAAAGCGCGATGATCATCAGCAGATTAGTCCAATGATGAGTTTAGAGCTCACTTGCTATTAGGAGGTGGGATCAGGGGCGGCCCTGCTCCTCCCTTCGCTCTCACCCTACTTCCTGGTTGCTATGCCATGAGTTGCTCTCCTCCACTGTGCACCTCTGCCTTGCCATCCGACGTTGGCACCAGCTGATTATGACTGAAATGTGAGCCCAAATGAGCCTCTGCTTCCATAAGTTGTGGCCATCAGGTATCATGTCTCAGCAACAAGTGGACAAATGTTTCATTTTTACAAAATCAGAATGCCAAATATGAGATAAGAAACAAAAAGTGATCTTGCAAACATTTCTGGCTGGAGAAAAAAGTGGCCAGCAGCTGTCCGTATTATTTACCTACAGTATTGAGGGGAGTTATTTTAATTAATTCTCTGTTTCTCTTTCTAGATAAACTTGTTTGATGTGGCCAAGTCGAAAATATAACTGGAAAAACATCTGGAGATTTGTTTTCTGCTTTTTTTTTTTTTTAAGTAGTGATTTTCTTGAATAACCCCACAGTCAATGCCTGTCCCATTGTTTTATTTATTTCTTGATGGTGCTACTCCTTATGTAAAGTTAATGGTGTGAAGTGCATTAAAGAAATACAACTTGGATTTCTGCTAATAGTTTCTAAAACAGTCTATAAGACTGCTATAACCGTTAATGAGATTCCTTTTAATTTTTTATTTTAATGGGTTATCTTTCTCTCTCCATGAGATTCTTCTGGGTAATTGATTATGCTATTTTCATTCTGTTTTATGGCTGTGGGACTTATGCTTCACATCATTTGAGATCCATTTTTATTTCTGTCATTTTTCCTCATTTTACATGTGCATGTGTGTGCTTCTTAAAGAACAAAATTAAAAATAAAATTTACCCAAAGTGTTAGGTGCTAAGACATCTTGCCTAAATTCTATTTGACTGGCTTTGAAACTTCTAGCTGTGATATGCTCAGGGGTCACAGTTACCCCAGCATAGAACTTCACATAGAGGACTATGATAGTAAAAAATGATTCACCTAACAAATAGGTCGTGATATTCCTCACTGATTGTAAACAAAGGCCAAAGCATATGAACAGAGACAAGGCCACTTGGTACTCACAGACTACCTTCTGGCTAGTGAGTGATGGCTGCTTCTTTTCCAACCATAAACATCTAGCCTGCTTTAACCTTCCAGCCTTCATGAGAAAAATTATTCAGATGCCCCAGCTTCTGGATGATGTCTTGTCTGGAACCAGCCCCAGTTCTCTTAAACCTTCCTTAGAATCAATTGCTGTGGTCTGAATGTTAGGATCACTGTGGATTCTAACCCCAAAAGTGATGGTATCAAAAGGTGGGGCCTTTGGGGAGGTGATTATGTCATGACATTAGCACCTTTACTAAAGAGGACTTAAAGAGGACAAGGGGAGCTCATTTGCCCTTCCAGCAAGTGAGGACACAATCAGAAGGCACTGGCTATTAGGAAGTCTCTCTACAATGGAAGGAATCTATTGGCACCTTGATCTGGTCACAGAATTGTGTGCAATCATTTTCTGTTGTTTCTAAGCCAGCAGTCTAGGATATTTCATTATAGGAGCACAAATGGACTAAGACATCGTCCAACGTCAGTCAAAATTCCTTATGAAGCCTTTCCAACTCTCCTAGCAAGAATCCCCTGAACTTCTCAGCTGGTGTTCTCCTTTGCCATTGCAAGCTAACTGAATCTCACTTTGATCAAAGTATGCTTCTTTTTCTTTTTTTTTTTTTTTTTTTGTACTGGGAATCAAACTCAGAAACTTGAGCTTGCCAGGCAGGTCCTGTACCACTGAGCTATATCCCCAGCCCTGATCAAAATATGTTCCTCACAGTGAGCTTAATAAGTGCTCTTGTTCTTAATCAGAACTTGGTTAATTAATGAATTTTCTTGAAAGAAAAAGAAAAAGACACAGCTAACTTTTGTGAGACTCTTCCTTTTCAAACCCCCTATAGCGTCATTGCTATGGAAAATGCCATTCTCTCGTCATCTTCTTACTTAATCCTCATCTCCATCTCTGCCTTCTACTTTGTTTCTTTTCCTAAGTCTTCCCTTTACAGGTTTGTGTTCTTTAGGATTCCATCCATGTATCTTTTCTAAGTCACAATTTCATCATCTATAAAACAAATGTAAATGGTTACCCATGTTTTAGAAATTGCTGTTTTCCACCAGTATCCATTCTTTCTATCATTCATAGAAATTAAAATTTTAATACTGAAAATTTTAAACATAAACTAAAAGGTAGAAGTTAGAATAGTGTCCCCTTCATATCAGCCAATATTAACAGTTATTCACTCATGACAATTCTGATTTCATGTATAGCCTTCATTCCAAACTTATCACATTATTTTGGAGCAAACACTAGAGATATTAGACATTATCTTAATACATTATTTTATTCATAAATAAGTCAGTACATATTTCTAAAAGGTATGGAATTTTTTCTGCTTTATAACACTTAAAACATAGTAATGGTTAATGACATCTAATATTCCATCAGTACTTGACTTTCTAATTTTTTAAAAATCAAGATTCAAGGCTTATATATTATATTTGATTGCTATAATTTATTCCTTGAATATTTTTCTTTGACATTTTTCATTGAATATAGTATTTGCACCAATATTACAATGAATAGTTTTTCATTTTTTTCTGTTTTATTTCTCACAATGTTGATTTTGAGAGTTAGTGTCACCTAGGTGTTATTTAGCCTGTTCCTCTGTTCACCATCTTTCCTATGAAAAGATAGAACTAAAGCTTATCTAAAAAATATCTTTTAATAAAAAGATTATTTTCAATGGTATGAATTCAAATAGGGAATACATAATGTATTGTTCTTATTATGATGTTAGCAAGAATTAATAATCATTGCTTACACTGATCTATCTACAAATTTTAGGGCATCTGAAAAGATACTATTTCAATTCTATTAATTTTTCACTTGTCAGTTGTGTTAGTTAAAATATCTCCAATAAGAAAAAAAAAAGTTTATCCTCTTTAAGCCAATGCTGTTTTTGATCTCTTTCACACATAGCTGCAACCATACACCACCTAACATTTTTAATTTAAGGGTTGTCATGAATATTAATTAAGATGGTCCAGGTAGTATGCTTGGAAAAGGAAGGCTCTGTCCTTAAACCACTTCATCTGGTTCAATGATGTCCTCTACTGCCTATCAGCTGACACTTCTCCCACCCAGTGAACCACCTGAACCTTCCCAAATCCATATATCCAAATCTTAGGTACATGCATACTGGCTACATCTCATTTTTCTACACCCTAAAAACTGATAATCTATCCTCTCTGTGGCCTCTCTAAGCCTTCACTTTCTTGTCCAGTGCTTTACCTCAGAACTGGAGCATTTCTGTGACTCTTTCAATGGAGACACCCAGTCTTACCTTCATCATATGAAAGCATTTCTTGTCATTGTTGGTGTGACTGTTTCCCACTAGACTGGAAGATATTTGAGGACAGTAGCATTCATTTTTCTCCTTCAGAGTTGGTGGCACATTGTCTACTCAATAATCATTAAACATCTGAACACTTATCAGCAGGTAACATGAGTCCGAGGGCTCTGTGTTATTAGTGTGATTCCCCCTCAGTATAGTCCTGTGATGTGAGTACCTTCATCCTCATTTTACAAAAGAAACTGAGACATAAAGAGGCTACATGATCATTGAATTTATTCAACAGGAAAGGATAGGCTCAGGAATGCCTCCCGAGTATTTGATAAATGGACAAAAAATATGAAAAATGAGTAAATCAAAACAGAGACTATTTTATTTTATGAACTTCTAGTTAGGTTTTTATCCAGAGTGATATACAAAACCTAGTCTTCTACAGTGCGGAAGAAAAAGCAGAGAAATTCTACTCAAACCCAAAATATGTTCTCTAGTTTTCCATGAATAACAGAGCTTTCACAATCAGAACCCGTTGTCCTACCTCGAAACTTGGCTCCCTTAAATCACCAACAAGCTCACCGTGGAAAGAGAAGAGAAGTACTGATTCATCTTTAGAACGGATGAGAGGTTACATAGAGTTAGGACAGGAGGGACCACGGCAGGGGTGGTTTTCTAAGTTGTGTAGAAAAGAACACTTCATTACCATTACAAGCCATGACAAATACTGAGTTCTCCTGCATCTGGATTTTTTCTGAGTTTGTTTTGCTATATTTTTTTTTGGCTTTTATGTTTATTTTTTAACAGGAAAGTTTGCATTGCCAAAATTGGAAATGAAAGGTGAAAACATGGATATCTACTGTGTCCAGTAGATTGTGTCCAACTCATTAAGGATGGAAGAAATCTCACAACACCAGAATTTATGAGATTAGACAAGGTCTGGCTACCCAGCAGGAACTTTTCATCCTCATGCCTGGGTGATAAATTACACTATCATTTTCAGGGACCATTTGCTATAGAAAAGCAAATTAACCCAGTAATTTTTAAATTATACCTCTGAGGCTTCATGAAGACACAACCAATCTGGTTATGTTTTGGTCCTGCAACCCTGGTTTCCTGAGTCTTCTCTGATTTTACTAACGTTAATTGCTGCTTCATTTGGAAGGAAGTTCCATTATTTTAATGGTGGAAAGCTGGGAACAATGATGGTTTTAACTACCTCTTAATTTTCTCATGACTCTGTGTTCTACCTGTCAGTTCTGAGTTTCCATGAACTGCTTTGGCCCTGGAACTTGCATTATTGTAGGAGTTTGGAACACTTGCTTTTATTAGCTAAGTTATACTTATATGAAAGGAAAAATTACAACTTCTTCCACAATTAAATACTTTGTTACTTCATAATATTTATTGATAATATAGTATTTGCACCAATATTATATAACTTTTTTAATTAATATGTTTTGCATATAAAAAGGTGAAAATATTCCCTGTCTTCTCAATTTATTCTTTCCTTATATTTAGATGGGAGAATGCAAAATGTCTCTGTATTGTTCTTTTTCTTTTTCTTTCCCAAGTCATTCACTCATTCATCCACCCATCTCTTCATTTATTTATTCAGTGGATAAACACTCTTGGGCACCAACTATGTTCCAAACACTCTACTAGAGGATGACAGTAAATTAGCTGGCAAGGGATACCCTGCTCCACCTTCTCATAGAAAGGATAACAGGCAGTTTCAGAACAAGCCCATGACAGCAAGTACACAGTGCTCTCGGCAATGCAGTGTCATCATGTGTCCCAAACTAAACTCACTGCTCCGTGTTCGTTACTGATTCCCTCTCTCTCTCCCTCCTTCCTTCCTTGCCTCCTTTCCTTCTCCTTCTCCTCCTTCTTCCTCTCCCTCTGTCTCTCCAAGTAACAGCAACCACTGGCCAAGTGGACATGAACTTTGAACTATGAGACAGGTACATGTGGGAGCCAGTGAATTGATGCAGAGGCTAACACAGAGACGGCAGTCCGAAGTCATTTGGCTACCTGAAGCTGCTGTTCTGGAGAGATCCCGAAGACACAGAGCCTACGGCCCAGCCTGCAGCTGTTTCAGTCTTCCTAGCCCAGGGCTGGGAATAAGTTAAGATGTCCTAGTACCGTTCTTAGCCTGACCACTGGCCACTTCTGGACTACAAGGGAAAATGACCCAGTGAACCTCATGCCATCCCCAGAACTGGTAGGCATAGCAGTAATAAATGGTTGCTGTTTGATGACGTTGCTGAGTTATTTTGATATAGGGCAATTTATAGATAATCAGAATGCTAGCTTTCAAGTAGGTAGTCAATGAACGACAACTTAAAAATATGAACCTTAAGCTATAAATTATGTTCACAAACATTGCATATAATGCATATCCAACACATGAGATAAATGATATTAGGATTAGCTGTCTTTTGGAATAATCCTTAATTGTTGTAAATTAGAATTAGTATTACTCATATTTGATTTTAAATACTATGTGAGACAATAGAGTCCAGTGGGCAAGGCCACTGGTTTTGGAATTAGATCAGTTTGTTTCAAAATTATTGTTCTTAAGTACAAGAACTTGGACAAATTGAGTTGTCCTTTGAAATACTCAGCTTTTTCATAAAGGAAGAATTTTGAAATGCTTTTGTATTAAGCCTAAAAATGGAATGGTTCTCATGAACTTAGCCCACTGCTTAGAAAATAGTACCTAATAAATGTTGAGTATTATTATACTGGGAGTCTGCATCCAAGCAACTGCAAACACTGGGCCAAGTGACCATGTACCTCAAACCGTGAGACAGGTACATGCACGAACCAGCGAATTAATACAGAGTCTAACGCGGAGACAGCCGTCCGAAAATAAAAGATATGGTTGATGCAATAGATTGCAGATGAGATCGGAACATGCCTGACTTACACTTCGGTAATACTAACACACTACAGCTTGTTTTCATTGTGCATTTTGTTAGATAATATTGTTATTACCCAAGCTGGAGAGCTCATTGCATCGCTTTCTTCTGGCAGTGAATCTTCTTCCTGCACTTCACGAACTATTTGAGAATCACTTTAAAACTTTCGTTCTCTTGGGACAAGATGTATGCCCATAGCGAAATTCTTTCATTTAAATTAGTGAACTCAAAACAGTAGTAGGACATTAATTTTGGGGTCTGTTGAACAAGCATAGACGATAAAGCCTGGTTGCTCGAGCGATGCTAAAGAGTTCAAGAGGCCCTCAGCTATGCCATTCATAAGTTTCCCTGTACATTCACGGTCAAAGGGAGAAGCACAGAAATATTAATACCACAGTTGCCGAATGTTCATTGAATGCTTTAACCCCTACAGCTATACATAAACAATAGGCAACACTACAGCTTTGTATCTCTATGTGGCATCAATCTTCCAGTGCTTTTCATTAGTATTAAACATTTGCTTCTTACTTTTTTTGGTTGAAGATTTGTTTCACTTGCACAGGCAAAACAATACTACTATTGAAAACTGACAAAGTAGATGAACAAAGGAAATTATGTGACAAAGGGAAACCTGGAAACTCCGTCTCTTCTCGGCAAACATGAAGTTTTAAACAAATGTCCCCATTTCCACTTTCTTGCTTCTTTCCTGTTGCTTAGGTTCAAACGGAAACAATAGCTTTGCTGCAGTGAAGGGGTAAGTGCTGGCACACAGGAGCGGAAGTTTTAGAAAGGTGTTATGTTTGCACCATCCTCCTGTGGACCCGTGTGCACAGACATATTCCACATTCCTTATTGTAGGAGCCATATCTTATCTGTGAGAAGAAACAGGAGAGTGATTATTTGATACTCATCCCCATCAGAAGGCAGTGTTTTGATTGCTCATTAAAAAATGAGTACTCTCTAATAAAAGCTTAAACTGAAAACTGTTGTTGTCCTTAAGTCTTTAAGCATGGTAACACACAAGCAAGTTTTAACAATGGATGTTTTTGTTGATTGAACCATCTCAGATTTCCTTATATGACTCGCAAGTCAGAGAAAGTGCGTGTGTCCTGTGGGTGGTGTACACTGAGTAGACACCACCTGTATGCATACTTTATTATGCGTACTGTATTCAGCATGACAATAGTGGCCCTCATTCTCACAACACTGGCCTGGGAGGACACACGTATTAACTGGGTTTGAGGATGTGGCAAGAGGAATATCCTCTTTCACCAGAGCACACGCTGCTCCAGCTCAAGAAAATGACAGTGAAAGCCATGTCACTTGCATCTTAAATTGGGTTCAGCGTGCGATTCTTTCCAGTGCATGGAGATTGGCTTAGGTTCTGGGAGTAAGGACAACGGAGGATGTACATGTTTGGAAGGTAGAAAACAAAATATGATTATAAATTTGATGTAACATCCATATTTTTATATCCCAGTTGAAAGAGAATAAAAACAATGAAGAAAACAAATGCTTTTAACAGAATTATAAAATGATATAATAGATTATCTTATTAGTCACTGGATTAATAAGCAGTAAAAATAGTAAAAATAACAACTAACTTATACAGCCCTGCATCACTCATAGAAGCATTCTCTTTCACATCATGAAGTGAACATCCATCTTGTCTCTATGTAGCCCTGCATAAAAATCACAATTTGCTTATTCTTGAAAGTTAACATAAAAACCATGAAACAAAACATTCCAGTAATGTGTTTTTCATTTGTTTCAGTTATGTAAGTGGGTGTCCTACTTTGCAAGAGGAAAGAGACCACCATTGATAGTAAAACTGCAAAGAACATTCTGTGAATTTTTAAAGCACGCTTTTTAAACTACTAGCAAAGGCCATCAAGTGCAACCCATGCCTTTCTTCACTGCTTTAAGAAGGTCTGTTACAGTGAGAACTAATACACAGAGAGACTGCTAGTCTTCAGAGCTGGCATCTTCCCTGTGCTAGGTCAGTGGTATCAAGACACTTAAATGACGCACCATGAGCTGAACCCCGTAAGTGCAGAAATACAGACTCCCTACGTGAGAGAGGAGAGGTGTTCTTTTATCTTGGAAACAGTCTATGATGAATTCTCATTGCCTTTTTAAAGTAATGTTGGGCCAGGAGTTTGGGTCAGTGGCCTAAGCGCCTGCCTGGCAGGCGAGAGGTTGTGAGTTCGATCCCCTGCACCACAAAAAAATAAAAAATAAAAAAAAAATAATAAACTAATGTTATTCCCTTTGACATGGGTGGCGGAAGAAAACACCTTCACTCTCTGAAGACACTAAGACAACAACTAGGTTTCATTTTTTAACTGCCTGATAATTTAAATATCAAATATCAACCAGGGTAGCTACTGAATGATGCTCATAGAATTATACATTGTAATGTGCTCATTGTATTTCTCCTTTCTAAAGGACATTTTGGATCTTCTCTTTTAGTAGTATCTGGTTCCATATTTGGCAGAGAAGCATGCATGTAATTTTGTGTTGGTCCACAGAATTTATCAAAAAACAAGAAAATTTTAAGAAAGAAAATCAGAATCAGTAGCCCATCAAAGTCAGTAGCTGATAGGCTGGTTTCTACTACTACTACTACTACTGTTTACACAAAGATTAAATTTGTAGTTTCACGTTTTTAAAAATCTACTTAAAATCAATTATACTTAACTAGATGCTGACTTGTGGCTTGAAAACTAGGTCAAAGCACAAAGCTGTGAAGGCATTGTGGTAAAACCAAAATGCGCATTATGAAAATATTGTCAGAAAAAAATAGAAAGGAGATTTTTAAGAAAGATACAGTTATGTTTTGTTTTTTTTTTTGTTTTTGTTTTTTGGCAGCATCGGGGATTGAACTCACAGCCTCAGGCCTGCCTGATAGGCGCATAAACCACTGAGCCAAACTCCCAGCCCTGGTTTTTTGAGGCAGGGTCGCACTGTGTAGGTCAGGCCAGCCTTGCTCTCTCGTAGCCCAAACCGGCCTCGAACTCACAACGCTCCTCCTACCTCAGCCTCCCGAGTGCTGGGATTAAAGGCGTGCGCCACCACACCCGGCTCAGTTATGTTATATAATATTGAACAGAGGCCCCAAAATGTGAACACAATCATTTGTATTGTCTACAGTGACTGCTATATCACAATAAAGACCCAGGTTCATCGTAGCTGGTGTGGCTAGATCCTGTTACCGCAGTACTTTGTGTGTGTGACTTCAGGATTATCTACATGGCATTATTCATGACTTAATTGCAAGGAATAGTGCCTCCTTCATTCAGCACCCCGGGAAATATTAGATCTTTAGATTATGGAACCCTCTCATTTTAAATTTTAATGCTCTCACATTTTTTTCATTCTTACCCACAGTTCTCTACTTGTTAGAAATGATGGCTCCACATCACTCGGAAGTTCAGAAGCCGAACTCCTGGAATATCATGCAGCGGTCCCCTCATGCTCTCTCCAGTATCTGCTGTACTGTACACTTGCATGGTCTGAGCCATAGCATTGCCCCTGACTCTGTCTTTACTATGATTGACTCTTTTATTCTGAAATCCTTACTCAGTCCTTTGATCAAGTCAAGATGATCCCTAAGATCTCTCAGACTATTCAATACAGTTTGTGGGGGCCATAGATTAACTTACACTAGCTTAACCTTAGGTTACCCCAGGGACTTTGTACTGTCCTAGGCCATATGAGTGTTCACTCTGAAGGAAGTTTCACAAATGCATTGTGTTTAAGGAAATGAATGCAAGACCTTAGTCTCAGTGAAATGCTGCTGGGACAACATGAGACACTTTGCTAAAATGTGTCTGAAGGAATGGTAAACATGAAGGCCAGGAATAGCCAAAGATGGTCCCTGGGATGATTAAACAATTAAATTCTCACTTATCTGTACTTTACCCCTCCCATTTCCCACTTCTGCTTTTTGTAAAGAGAAGATTCTAATAAATAACCAGAGAAAACTATGATCCAGACTTCAATCCTAGAGACCGTGCCCTCCTGATCTTATAACTCTTGTTTTCTTTTCATCCACCACACTTCATTTTCAGAACTCTTCACCTCATAGGAACCAACAAGTGTATCTCTGTTTTCCCCTTGTCATCACCCTCACTCTCTGCTTCCTCCAGGACGTTAGAGACAAAGATTGAGCATTCATCAGAATCACCTGGAGGGTTATGGGACTGCAGGTGACTGGGCCACATCCCCAGAGCTTCTGATGCAGTCAGTCAGGATGGCCCTTTATTTCTAACAAGTTGCATACTGATGCCACACACTGTGTTGTCCCAGAAGTATACTTTGAGAACTCCACAAAACCACTTTCTCCTCTTTAAGTGTTCTTTCAAATTTCCAGAACTCCTTAAGATCAGCTAACTAATCTTATTAGACTTCAACACACAGCTAAAAATAAATATCAACTAAAAGAGGTTTGGAATGCCACCGGATGGGAATCTGAGGGGATTCCCCAAAGAAGAACTGGGGACCTCAACTCACCCCGCCCATGAGGTAGGTTGTGGGTTTACTGACTTCCATCAAAGAAGACAATTTTTAAGATGCCTCAGTTAGAGGCATAAAGAAGCTTATTATGTAGAATTTAAAAAGTGTACACTCAGGGAAAATAGAGAAGAGCATTATGTTCTGTGGTTGGGGATTTTTATGCAGTCTTGAGGGTGTCCCCAAGATGAGCTATATAGGGTGTGTGTTCCTACTGTCTGTTAAGTTATCCACTTGGTGGGCTGGGTGAGAATTCAAACTCTTTGGTTGTATTTGAAATTTAGAGGTCTGCTGCCCACTCAATAGTGCTGCTTCCTTGACGATGGGGTCTGTGGAACAAAAACCACAGGTGCAACTTACAGATAGAAAGCATGGTCCCCAACTTACAGGTTTAGTGTACTTTTTGGACACTTAGAAACAAAATTTTTGTTGAGTGAATTTCCTGGAAGGCAAAATGGTTTGGCTAACTGTTGTGTCCTGAAGCCACAGTTTTTTAAAAAAGTACAATTTTAAAGTTATGATTTTCTTTGTCTCCTTTCTACCTATCTTTATTTCTTCTGTCCTACCTAGTGAAGAGATTGTCTATAAATGAGGACTTTTTTTATGAAGTTTGTGGCATCCATTTGGGTTTCTCGGAAATTTTTTATGTACCTTTGGTTCTAGGTTCTGTCCTGAGTGGCTTGACTTACAGAATACAAGACTTCCAGATGACTGAGCTATCCTATTTTGAACTACAGTTTTGTGGATTCCGTGTGTTACTTTCAAAATTTTGCAGTTATTACAGTGATGAAAAGCTTGCTGAAAGGACATCTTTGAGCCAGGATCCTCAAACCTTCATATGCATAAGAATCTCCTAGGTATGCTTATTAAAAACTCAAATTTTGACTCAGCTAGTCTGGAATAGAGTTCAGTGCTTTGCACCTCTAATAAGCTCTGAGGCATTGCTAATACTGCTGGTCCATAGACCACTCTTTGTGGAAAAAAAAAAAAAAAGAGGGGCAATGTTAGGACACTATCTATGGAGAACTCTATACTCAGACTAGTTTAGAGGCTTTGTTTAAAAAATCAAGCATCATAAAGAAAATCAGAAGACATTTGCAACTTAAAATGGTCTTCTGTGAAATCCTTGTGATTGCAATTTATGTCGCATACTCAGGTTATGATCATAATTAAGTGGCATTTACTCACAGTGTCAGCCTCTGACACTGTGCATTCAGGTGACCGGCATTCAGGTGACCGGCAAACACTGGCAAGTATCTCTTCAAGGGACAACAGTCACCACTGATCTGCAGACTCTCTGCACCTTGCCTTTGTACACATCAGGGGAATCCAACAAGACCAAAAATAGGATTATTTCTCCCCAAAAGTAAGATATCATAACATGTGCTACTCACTTTGAGACCAGAAGACGATTGTCTCAGATTTCCTAGAAACAGGGCCTGAACCAGAGGTGTGCGTGCACATAGCTGTTAAAGGAGGACTCTCAGAAGACCTACAGGAGAGAGAGGGCGGAGCCAGAGAAAAAAGAAGAAATCGAGCAAAACTGTGGTCTCAAAGGCATGGTCTTAACTGCACCTGCTGGGCTCTGCAATTGCACTGCAGAATTGTCTAGCTTTGGGGCAAAGCAACCAGGCTTTTATATCCTCTGATTTATTAGCTGATGGTCATTTGACATGGGAGAGCTAACCCTCAAGGTATCTCCAGGCTAGGTGACTGCCATCAACCAACAGCAATGCCCCAGAGAAGGGTGCAGCTGATTGTAAGCCATTAGCAGCAGCTCTCACCACAGCTGAGAGACAAGCAAGGACAGTAAACAGGGTCTGAGCAGGAAACCAGCAGAGCCCACTGGGAGTGCAAATGGACACATCAGTGGACACAGATTGGCTAGAGTGCCGACGCTTAACCATGGATGGGCAAGCAAACCGTGTCTCCATCCAAAGCACCAGGGGCAGAGGACGGGGATGGAAGTTAGATGCACAGAGGTGCTGTGAGAGAAGCAAATAGCTAGTCTGACTCCCCTAATCATGACAGAGGAAATAGGAGCACATTAATATCTAGAAGCAAATCTCTGGGTCCTTTATAAAGCCCCAGCTGGACACTCAATAGGGGAAAACCCAGGAGACATCTTGGGCAGCTAACAATGCAGTCCCTGTTCTGCAAATCCTTCCAGAGAAAGCTTGGTTGGGTTTGTAGCCAATTTTATGGGGCTTTCCTTTCCAGTCACCTTTCTGCAGGCTTCCCACTCTCCAACTTTCTGCTCTCCTAGGAAATCAGAGGGGCCTTCTATCCTAGCAGGTGACAAGCATCTCATTTTCCTGGCATCAGTTCAAGAACGAGCAAATGCCAGACTTTCAGACTTTGATAAAAGTAAGACTTCAAAACATCCAAAATCTTCTCCAAGTCTAAAGAGAAGAAAAGAGATACTTTCAGTTATTTTTTTTCTACCACAAGTATTCATGCATTTCAATGTTAATTGCACTTATTTCCTGTATCATATCTTTCTGATTTGAAACAAACTTACATAAAACAAAGACAAAATTGTTTTTAAATGAGTTCACTGATAGTTAATATTTTGTCCTCAGGATATGCATTCTGAGCATCTCTTTGTGCTAAAATTGTACAGTGTTGTCTAGTTGTAGAAGGTAAGTACCTTGGGGAAGAAACATAATGTATTCTCTCCATTCATCACTTTGAAATTAAATTGTAAGAAAAAAGCAAAATTGAATTAGCAAGGAGTGAAAGACATTGTCTAGACAGCTTCCTTCAGGCAGAATAAACATGGACAGCACAGCTGGACGCATTGCCCTGGGGGAGATGGGCAGTGATAGACAGCTGGGGCCTCTGGTAGGAGAGACGGTGGTCAGGGTGGCTCTCTACAGCCTGGCTGGGCAGGATAGCAAGCTCCAGGGCAGCCTGTGCTCAGGGGCCATAGGCAGGCAACCAGCACACTCTGCTATAGAACAGGCTCCTTTGTCGCTGGAGCTGAAAAGTTAAGAGCGCATGTTCATGCTTCATTCTCACCGTGGACTGAACAGGCACCC
Source organism: Dasyprocta punctata (assembly GCA_004363535.1). Taxonomy (NCBI): domain Eukaryota; kingdom Metazoa; phylum Chordata; class Mammalia; order Rodentia; family Dasyproctidae; genus Dasyprocta; species Dasyprocta punctata. The sequence continues at coordinate 77,059 of RJWM01001108.1, forward strand.
AATGATACTTCTGTTCTGCTCCCCAAACCTGCTCCATCCATGTTTCTTCCCACATTAGTGAATAGCAATCTCTTTCTCCTATCTGCTCAGGCTCAAATAATTTCAGTCCCTCTGCTTCCTCTCTTTTCCTCACAGCCCATGGCCAATTCATTTACAAATGCTGGTAGCATTGCTTTGAAACCACTTGCCATTCTCAACAGCCACTGTGGTTTGAATGGCCCCAAAATTCATGAGTTGGAAACGTCAACCCCAAAGTCAGATGTGGATGGTATTTGGAAGTGGGAGCTTTGGGAAATATGTTAATCAGTTTTTCATCATTACCCAAATACCTGAGAAAACCACTGAGAGGAGGAAAGATTTGCTTGGGCTCACTGTTTTAGGGTTGCAGTCCACATTCAGTGGCTCCATTCCTTTAGGTTTTCAATGAGACGGAGACATCATGGTGGAAAGGCATAGTAAAGGAAAGCTGCTCACTTCATAGCATCCAGGAAGCAGAAAAAAGAGCCAGAAAACAAAGAGCTGAGAATTAGTACAGTCCCCAAGATCACACCCCAAAATCACTCCTTTCCCCATCTTCTACGTGTCTGTCACCTCCCAATAGTGCCTTCAAAATCATGATCTCGTCAGTGGATTAACCCATTGATAAAGTCGGAGCCTTCATGATCCAATCACTTTCCAAAGCCCCATCTCTGACCACATGAGACTTTTCAGGAGACATCTTAGACCCAAATGATTGCAAGAGGTGATTGTCTCATGGCGATTTTGCTTTTATGAATTGATTGATTCATTAGCTGATTCATTAGCTTGATTAACTTCTTCTTGAGATAAAGTCTTACTATACAGTCCAGGCTGGCCTCAAATTCATGCTTCTCCTGTTTTAGCCTCCCAAGGGCTAGCATCACAGGCATGCACTACCATGCCTTGCTATTAACGGGTCATTAAGGAGTAGCTCTGTTATAAAAGCGTGAGTGTTCTTTCTCACCATGCAGTGCCTTTTGCTGTATTACGACACATCAAGATGGCCACCACTGAAAGTAGAGCAACACCTTAATATTTCCACTTCTAAAACTGAGTCAAAGAAGTTTTTATTTCATATAAGTTGCCCAGCCTGTGGTATTCAATTATATTGACAAAAAATAAATTAAAGGCTAGGCATGCGGCTTAGTGTTAGAGCACATGCTTAGCTTTCTTTTGAGGCATCATGTTGGATCTCCAACACCACAAAAATTAGAATTATTTTTAAAAAGTGAGGAAAATGGAGTGATGCATCATCTTCCCTGCTACTGTGGTCCAAGTGATCACCATCTCTTGCCTGGATTTTATAATAGCTCCTTACATGGTCCTTTTCTATCTGCCTTTGGCCCACAACACTTGTAACATCAGCAAGAGTGACTCTTTGAAGATGCAAAAGACATCTGAATTGGTTCCCTTTTAGAAACTTTCCAGTGATTCCTATCTCACCTACTATGATTTAAATGTCCTCAAAGTAAAGCAGAAGCTTTACAGACCAACCAACTAACAAACAAACCAACAAATCCAACCAGGCCCTACAGAGCAGGCATTTGTCTTTTTCCCTGCTATCGCCTGCAACCATTTCCAGCTTAGGAAGTGCTTCCTGCTGTGTGGGACCTGGTGAAAAGTAGAGCTTAACTTCTTTTGAGAAGCTGGAAAAATATGATGGATATTTTCCTCTCCTTTATCTGCTGGGAGATGAATTTGTGAAGAGCTTTGGTTAATCTGATGCTCCTACAAGGGAGTTTTCACGGGAAGCTACCGAGACAAAAGAGATTCAGTAAACTGGTTGGCCAAGTGGGTGTGACATGTCAATCAGTCACAGAGATACAGGACACATGTGCCCAAGCCTGGCATCTGGATCCAATTAGAAAGTGCTACCTTCAATCCTTCTCATAAGAAACCAAGCAGGTTTTTGATAGGATGGTCCAGATCTGAGGGATACAAAAGATACCCGCCATTAAGCTCTTGGCCACTGTGCTCCTTCACAGTGGTCCCCTCTCACTCTGGCCTGCATGTTTCTTTTCCTGCTTTTAATTGGCCCATCCAGGCTCTGCAGAGCATGTTTCTTTTCCAATCTTTAATAAATGTAGAACCTCACTACCTTTTGTGCTTGTTTTGTCCAAATTTTTTGTTTAGAACAAGCAGAACCTAGGAAGAATCTCTGAAAGGAGACCTCAGAATCTGGAACTCAGTAGCAGGAGTATGTGTGCCCCTGCAACTGTGGCATTGAAGAATAATGCTCAGTCCCAGGCTCAATCCCTTCCCTTATTAAATCCCAGTTATCTCTCCTTCCTGCCTTTTTTGCATGACCTCTCTCTCTCTCCACTTTTCCTAATTTTTTTTCCAATTCAGATCATCCAGAGTTCATTTCTGCTTCTTGCAGCTAAAAATCTTGCCTACTAAAATGTACCAATTGAATTAAACTTCATTTGATTTTTTAGAGGAGGAAAACAGAGTATTTTTCTTCCATGTCCTTTTAGAGTGTCTGGCTGGAGCCCTGTAAAGTAGCTGACAAAAGTCAGATGAGCCATAGAAAAACAGTTCACTAGCATGTACATTGAACATGTATGTGGGAATGTCACCAGAGCCCCCCAAAGAGGGATGGGGACCTCAACTTGTCCTGGGTTTCAGGACACATCAGTGAGAGACAAAGACAGAATCAAAAAGCACACACTCAGAGAAAAGCGAGTGTAAGTGTTGGAAACGTAAGGCACAGTAAGTAAAAGTCTGGGGTTGGAGATCTTTATGTGGTTTTAGATCATCCTTAAAACAGATGATCTGGGATCCTTATTGATCAAGTTATTGATTATTTTACTGGTTTCCATTTTCTTAACATAACATTAGTCATTAGAGGGCTAAAGCAAAATGTGGCTCTATCAACTAGATTAAAATGCAAACTGTGTATTTTTGTTTGAAACTTGGAGATACGGTATTCAGTTAATAGTATTCTTTCTTTAAAGGTGGAAGTCTTTGGAATTTATGAATTTATTTAGGAAGAAAAAAACAGATGTCAAATTTATGGACTTACTATAATTTTAAGACTTAGGAATTTAGGAATAAGGAACTTGGAAGAAAAATGAGCCTAGGGTTGTAAAAATTATTGTAACGTTGGGTAGCTTTGATTGGGACTTCAAGCTATGGTTTTTAAAAGTACAATGTTTAAATTATAATCTCTTCATCTCTTTCCTATCTAGCTTTATTCCTTCTACCTCAGGGTCACTCACTGATGAGTGGCACAAAGGAGTGGTCAGAACTTGAGTTTATAGCTCATCTGTAAGAACAATAAATCTATAAAGAAGTAACAAAAATAAGTAAAAAGACTTGGAGCCTTTAGGGATGGCAAACCGTGGGAAAGCAAATTTACAGGGAAGCAAGTTTACAGGGAAGCAAATGATAGATAAGAGCTGGTTTTCACACGGTTAGTTACATTTATCCTTCGTGCATCTCTGGGTGGGTAAAGGTGTGGAGCTGTGTCTCGCCGTTAACTTCTGTTTTCCTGGTACAGAGGAAGGGAACTTTCACAAAGTTATGTTATGTTTTTAGGCAAACAGAGGGAAGATAAAGATATTTTTTTGTATTTGCTTTTCAGCAACTGCCTTCAGCTCAAAATAATCCTTATGCCAAACCGGCATATTTTAAGGAGGCATATTCTGCCGCACTTCAATTTTGAATGCATGTTTCCTGGTGTTTGTGCTTATATTGAACATAACCATCAGACCACTCATATCCTGGCCTATGTGGAAAATATAACTCAAAGCAAAATGTCACAGGAGTAGAAAGCAGACTGCTTAGACCCTGGAGCTTCTTGCTTATTTAGGGGAATTAGGAGATTGAGAAGATTATTCTTTTCCATAAATAGGAAGAGCAAAATGTAAGCATTTCTGAATTTATAGGTCATTAAAGCTTTGAGTAGCCCTTCAAGAAAATTCTAGGAAAGCTGAGGAATAAGGTTCTGTGACACTTCAAGAGCTCTGACAATAAATATTGCTTTGTGGTTTATATACACGTTGGCATTAATAACCGTGTCTCGTCATTCTCATCTACTCTGAAACAGGTGCTGAAAGGAGGCTGTGAAAGCGAGCTTTGTGGAGCTAATGAGAGCATTTCTCCACTTTGAAAAAGTCAACAAAGTAAAATTATTCCTGAGTATTCAGCAATAAAATAGCCTTGTATATAAATTTACCATATTTAATTCTATTTCCCAAGTGATTAAGCATTTAATTTTTTTTCTAAAACTAAAGAGTCTGTATCAACCACCTTGACCCAATTGATATTTATAGACCATCTTACCCAATAACTGCAAAATACATTCTTTTCAGGTATGAACTGTAAGTTCATGAAGATAGACAAAACCTTATGTTATTAAAAAACCAACTTTTAATAAATCTCAAATGATTGAAAGTTTACATAGTGTATCTTCTACTGGTGATGGAATTAGGTTAATAATGAATAATGTAACATTGAAATTCAAATATTTTCAACTAAATGATAGAAATAAATTTAAAGGAATTAACAGAGAAATCTTCTAACATCATACTCCAAGATAACAGTGAAAAAACATGCCTAAGGTTTGTATTGCCCTTTACAATTTACATATAGGCTTTTTGCCTTATCCAGTGTGGAGAAGATACAAAGAAAATAGGTATTACTATACACTGAGAAGAGTACATTAAACATCTCCATACTTTTGAAGAACGGTAAAGAGGTCTGTCAAGCTGCTGGCGAAGCCCGAGGGAGGATGACTTTATCCTGTCCTGGATCCCAGCCTTGCCACAAGCTCTGCTCTCCCTAAACCATCCCCCACCTTTCTGTGCCTGAGCTGGTTCTGTTGCTTCCCTCACAATACATACTAATATTCAAAAACAAGCAAGTGCGAACTCTAGTTGTCCATGGGGGAGTTCAAGGTTAGCTGTGACTTATCCTCCATTCCTCAGTTAATAGGCAAACACACATCCAGGACTTCTCAGCCCAAGCCCGGTGCTTGTTTGTGATAGAAGGACGCCCCCCGCCACCATTCAAACACATGTGGTACTGCAAATTTTCATCTCACTGAAAGTAACTGCTGACATTTCCTGAGAAGCGGTGAAAAAAGAGTTTGATGACAAAGTAAGCCTGATCGGTGAAGGAGAAAAATCATTAAATTGTTCACTTAATTAGATTTATGTTAAAATAATAGTTTTGCAACTAGCTATTAGATCAGAAGAGAGATAAATCAAACGTCAACTTTTGTGTATATGTGTTATATGTGGAATTATTTATAGTATAACTCTCTTCAAATAGCATCTGGCTTTTGTAGGACGATCATGAAAAGATAAATTAAAAAATAAAATGAGAGCCGGGCGTGGTGGCACATGTCTTTAATTCCAGCACTTGGGAAGCTGAAGCAGGAGGTTCATTGTGAGTTCGAGACCAGCCTGGGCTACAAAATGAGTTCAAGGCCAGCTTAAACTGCATAGTGAGACCTTGTCTCAAAAAATAAGTCTGGGGATTTAGCTCAGTGGCCTAAGTGCCCGCCTGGTAGGTGCAAGGTTGTGAGTTCTATCCCTGGTACCAAAAAATTAATTAATTAATCAATTAAATTAAATGAGTGCATCACTGACTTTCCCAATGACTTCTCTTCACCTTTGATATTTTAATTATTCACCTCTAAGGTATATATTTGGCAAAATCCTGTCTCGTTTCTCTTCTGGACGTATTAATCCTATAAACTTCCCTTTATCAGATCAGCAAGTGAGGACTGAGAGTCAAAAGTTCAGTATGGGGCTGGGGATATAGCTCAGCCCTGCAGAGCTTGCCTAGTGAGTGCAAAGTCCTGAGTTCAATTCCTAGTACCAAAAAAAAATTTAATGCCATGTTTATCGAGAGCATAAAGTCTTCCATTTTCTGCAAGATTTGTAATTCTCTTTAGCAATTGTTTGCAGTATGTTTATAGTACACTATTGAAATTTATTCCATTAAATGATTGAAAATGGAAGATAATATGACATAGGGAGAAATGTGTAACTCAAAATTAATTTTATGTGTAGTCATAGTGACCTTTGTAACTATAGGAAGGTGAATTCTTAATATTAAAACAAGGATCTCTGCTCCTTCCTTCTTCCAACTTTCTCAATACGAAACATTCAACACAAAGAAAGGTGTGCTTTAATTAGATATAATATTACAAAATGAGGGCCATCTCCCAGAAGTTATGCATGGGAATGCATAATGGCTGAGATTGCACATATGCACCAATACCCATATTCTATTCTTCTTAGACACACAGCTTGACCACTCTTCCCAAACCTTTGCCATTGGGTGGAGCAATGTAAATTCTTCCAGTGGAATGTGAGTAGGGTGTTACGGGTCACTTCTGGGCTAAGGTAATGAAGAGCTGGTGAATGCTGACACGTCGTCTTGCTTCTCTCTCTGCCAGCCAAATGCAAAGGAACTCAGTTAAGACTCCAAGCTCCAAGGGAATGAGGGTTCTCACTCTTAATAAATCTTTATTGGGTTAAGACACTAAGATTCTAGAGTTTCTTGTTATAATAATTAGTCTACCTGGAATAGTATCCTGAGTACATGCTGAATATCTGTATCTATATGGGAATACTCTTAATAAACTAAATTTGTATGGGAATCTGGCAAACTTTGAGCAGTTACAAAGATTTCATTAAACAAGAACACATTGAGTATCTGATGGCGGTACTTTAAACATTGAATGAGCAGTGTCTAGAGAGGAGGAGAATCCAGAAGTATGAGAGAAATAGTTACTGAACTCCCTTCTCACGTGCTCACCCACCATCGTCTCTTCCCTGGTACACTGGTAGTAACCATTCACTGTTTTTCCTGAGACCATGTTGGTCTAACTCTACACTGTAGAGTGTTGCACAGTGATTTTTCCAAAGCTCTAACCTGATCATGTCATACTCAGTTGACAGTCTTGCAGAAGTGCTTTCTACTGATCTGGCTCCTGCTCAGTCCTCCAGCCTCGTCTTGTGACCCTCCGATCCATTCACTCTATCTACTCTAGTTGCATCTGGAGTTACTTGTAGTTCCTAATATAAAACATGCTCGTGAGTACATCTACAACTTTGCACATTCTATTCATTCTGTCCACATCTTTTCCCCATTCCCTGCACTATGTCTTTGTCCATTTTCTGTTGTTATAAATGAATACCACAGGCTGGGACATTTGTAAAGAATAGAAGTTTTTCTGGGGATGTGGCTCTTGCCTAGCGTGTATGAGGCTACGAGTTTGATCCCTAGCACTACAAATAAAAGAATAATGGTATATAAATTGATTTAACTCATAGTTCCACAGTTCTGGAGGCTAGGAAGTTCAAGAGCATAGGGCTGGAATTCTGTTTGGGCCTTCTAGTTGCAATCTAACATGGTAGAGGTCATCATGTGGTAAGACAGAGGAAGTATGTTATTACAGATTCCTCTTCCTCTTATAAAGCCACTAATGCTATTACGGGGGCTCCACCCTTATGATCTCATCTACTCCTAATTACCTCTCAAAAGTACCACCTCAAAATACTATTAACATATAAATCGGGAGACTACATTTCGACACATCACTTACAGGGGACATATTCAATCTATGATACCCCTTTGCCAGAGGACATCTTTCAGGTCTACCTTATCCTTCCTACATACCCCACTCCACACTGTACCTCTCACTCTATTGGGAATGATGTAGCCAATCTCCAGGGCCATATCCAAGGAGTGTAGTAAGCAGTATTCCTTCCATGGGGGCATATACAGCTTTCATAGCCAGATTCTACCTGCAAATTTTAGATCTCTGAAAGGTGTACTGACTGTCATGGCCATTTTTACTCTCAGTACATACTTCTGAAGCTTATACTCTATATGAGAACCTAGGTACAGTGGCTAGGAAGAGAAGACCCTTCTCTCATACATCTTATATTCTGGCACAAGAGACAGGCTGGAGATTGTTATAATATTTAAACAATCTAAAGTATATCAGGTCTGGCTCACAGTTTCTTTGGCAATGCAAGTACATACTTTAAAAATTTAGTATGCTCCCATCATTACATAGTTCTGAGGCAAAACGTAGTTCTTGAATCTGTTTTTTTGTTAGTTTGTGTTCTAGTCCAATGTCTTTCTTTTTAGCTAAGGCCAGCCACTTTGTAGACAAGTGAGAGAGTAAGAGTGGGTGGGAAGAAGGTTGATCTGACCTTTGTCTCTGGCAGAATCATTCTGTTTGAATGTGAAGATTTCTGGGAACACTTCCAATCAAAGCCTTTTCACCTCTATCTATTACTATGGAGGGTCCAGTCCTAAACAGGGGAATCTTTCAATTTCCTGTGATATTTGCTTTAAAACCAGCCATTTCTTATTTAAGCCTGTTGTGACCTTCCTGTATCTTGCTAAAAGCCATCTGTAGTTGCCTACATGTGAGCATCCTTACTTTTCCATCCACTTTCCCTGGAGAAACGGTTCTTAGAATTTGTGCCCCAGGCTAGCAGCAATTGCATCACATTAAAACCTGTGAGAAGCACAAATCCTCAGCCCAGACCCGCCAGATCCAAATCTCAGGGCATGGCACCCAGGAACTTGTGTTTTCACAATTCCCCCACATGAGTCTGATGCACACTGCTCCAGAGTGACACGGGCAGGCTGTGTCGTGACAGGCAAAAGGATGTCTGGTTGAAGAGTATGTGTTGGTGTGTAGAGAAACAGAAAAGTCATGACAAAGAATGAAGGGCAACCCACTTCTAGGGCAAAGTAATTATTTTCAGACATTAAGAGAGTCAGCATGGTTTTTCTTAACTCCAAATTTTCTTTATTTTTATTTATCTTTTTATATACAAAGAATCTACATAAAAATCAACAGAACAGACAAGCAGGTTTAGCAAGGTCTTGGTACAAGATCACAAAGCCATATACAGAAATCTAGTGTTGGCCTATATAGAAGCAATGAACAATTCAAAACTAAAATTGTAAAGGCACAAGTTACAACATCACAAGAAAGCTTAAAGTTACATTATGGTATAAACCTACCAAAACACTTTATCTGTATCCTGAAAACTATAAAAGCTGATCAAAAGTACTCAAATACAACCTAAATAAGTGGAGAGAGACTATGTATGTAAATTGGACAAATATGAAAATATTTATTCTCCCTAAACTTATCTATAGATTCACCTCAATATCTATCAAAATCTCAGCAGAATTCTTTTTTTTTTTTTTTTTTTTTTCAGTGAAGGGAGGCATTGAATTTACTTCTGGACAGGGCATGTGGATGACAAAGAAAGCCACTGTACCTTTTTTTTTCCCCAAATTTGAAAGTATGAGTTCCAGTCTCCTTGAAGACGCCGTGCACGCGGTCAGCGTTACAGCGCTGTAGATGATATCATTGCACTGCACCTTTGTCTCCAGAGCAGCATTCCCATTCTCTTTGTGGATCAGTTCCGTCTCCATTCTGTGTGGCCCAAGGGCTCCCATCAATCACGGAGTCCCGTATGTTCGGTCATAAGAGAAGGTGTATGATTAAGGCCCAGAGGAATCTGGTAATCTATCCCTGCGACATAAACAGTTTTTATGGGCAAAGAAGTGTGACTCAAGCACAGTCAGAATCTAATCAGAGCCAGTGACTAAGCCACACTTGGCACTAAAGGCCACAGTTTTCCACATACCTGTGCACAAGGCTGAGCACAATTCCCGTGGTAGCCGCAGACAGAAACACTGGCTGTTATAACACAGAAACCCCCCAATTCAGGGCCTGAACAGAGGCATACTTTATTTTATCCCCACGTGAGAGCCAAGATGATTGTTTGTGGACAAGAGGCAGTGCTTGGCACAGGCATCTGAGAATCTAGGCTCCTCCCATCTTTTCCCTGTATCCTATCCTCAATCTCAGCATCTTCAGCCCGGTCTCCTGCATTTGTCTAGTCCATAGGAAAGGAGATAGTAGGTGAAGGAGTGCACATTCCATTGGCCAGAACACAGTCACATGGCCATAGCCTGTGGGAAAGTAAGTCTGGATATGTCCCAGGAGGCAAGAAGGTAAAGCTGTACGTTGTCCAACTAGAGCAGTCTGTGCCCACATACTCTGCTTATGGGGATTGGTCTGTGTGGTTGTCAGGTGACACAGGTCACCAATCAGAGTCCTTCCTTGTGATTTACCTCTGCTTCAATGGAGTATAGGAAGTCCTGTCACAACTCTGTGGTTTCTAGCTACCGTAAGCCTGGAGATGTCTGCACTGTCCATCCCATACACAGTTAAAGCGAGAGATTAACATAAAGAACAAGTGCCAAGCTACTGTGCAAGTCTTGACCCCACTTTGTTCAGGATCTTATTTATTATTTTACAGGTTCAGTTCAAACTCATTCTTTCTTGTGAACTGATTCAATAGATGCCTCTTTTCAAGCAAGTTTAAATTGAGGATTGATCCAGAAATTCGGGACTTGGTGAAATGCAGGACTTCTGTGTTATAAAGGCCTATAATTCTGTATCTCAGCTGGAGTGGAGAGACAGAGGGAAGAGAGTTTTGCTTTGTTTTGTTTTGGTTTTTGTATGAAGCAAGTAAATCTCTCTCAGTGTCTGCTTTATAATGTGCTGTTTTACAGTTCAAAAGCATGTGCCTTTACAGTATACATAAATAAAAATAGAACATGGAAACAAATTGAAACTCATTTCAAAAACCATCATCTAGTGTGTCTAAATCTTATAAAAATTCTCCTAGTGATGATTGTGGTGCCCCCACCCAGACACCCAGTTGTTGTGTCACTGCACCCGTTCAGGGCTGTAACCTTCTTTGGAGAGTCACCCTGACTAATGGGAGCCACCTGACCTGGAAGTTCTGGGATTCTAAGACACATCATTCTGTGTGCCTTTAAGGGGAAGAAAGGCTGGTGGTGAAATAGCAAAACATGATTGGTTGTTCATTGCTTTCTAATGTCAGAGATGTTAAAATGCGAAAAGGCATTAGCTTACAACCAACAGAATGCTGGAATAGCAAGACTTTGGTTAAAAACTCTTACTTTGGAGCCTAATTTTGATTTAGGGTTCGAATTTTGGCTCTACTATTTATAAGCTGAATGAGTATGGAGAATTCACTTCCACTTTCAGAGAGAAACCTACAGTGTGAGCCTCATAACAACCTTTAAAAGTTGCATTCCTAGGACATATTTGGTAACACGATACTCAGCACAATAGACAAAGTAAAAGTTGCCAATAGGCATTTGGGTTGCCTTCCCAGCCTTTCTTCTCTTTCTTCTCCCATTTCCAGAATCTTGATTTTATTTTCCCGCTTCAGAGAAGTTTGTCTTTTAGAAAAGTTTCCCTTAAGCCTATGGAGGTGAATATTAATCTTGTCTAGGTCAGCCTGAGTGATTTACCTCTGCTTAAGTGATTGGTTTAGTCTTAAACATGTGATATTATTCTGACCAATGAGAAGTGCACTCTATGGGTTTTAATATAGGATACATGATAGGAATGCTTTGGATTTTGTCACCTGCACTAAACCTGGAATTTTTGCAGCCATTTTAGTACCATGAGATGTGGAATATCAACATGCTAAGAAAGACAGGACAAAAACAAGGAAACTCTTCTGTATTTGTGGATAATAATGAACCATTAGAAATCAAACCCGAAATCTCCTTCCTTTACATTTTTGCATAGTAAATACTTAATCGCATCATTAATGCAACATTAGTTCAATTTTCTGTTATTTATAGTTAAAGGTCTAAAATTGATGTGATATTCAATAACTACAAACTCTTGTAACACAACACTTTTGCTACTGTTGGTACTTACTTGAAATCTCTGTTCTTCAATGTCATCATCTATTAAGTGTGGAATAAAAAGACATTTATCTTAAGAGTTGTCAGTAGGGTGGATGAGTATTTGGTCCCTTAGCTAGATCAAAGAAAGAACTCAGAAGTTCTGCTTCTGTACTGCAATGAAGTGAACAGCTTTCCTTTGCAAGGGCCTTTTATTGTGATGTTCTCGTTTTCGGGCATGGGCTGTAACCTCTGAAACCATAAGCCAAATAAACCTTTCCTCCTTAACTTGTGTTTATCTGGTGTTTGGTCACCATGATGAAAAGCTGACTTATGCACCATCTCTTGATTTCTCTACGTAGAAAGCGCATGAGAAGTGAGTGTGAGAATCTAGAACCAAAGCCAGTGGTAGAAAATAGAAGGATATCAACTAGAGAAAAATAGAAATGGGGGACTGACACAAGAACCAAAGGTAGGAAACTATGAAGGATAATCAAAAGATTGAGCATCAAGATGCTCCAAAGCCACACACTGAAGAAAACTAAGAACAAATAACTGAGTGGAGATAGAGAAAGGGATAAGCAAGGTTATGTTCACATCAAATTTGTGGCCCCCTTGCTCTAAACCGTTTGGGCTGGGTACTATCATTCTTAAGTAAGTAGTGGGACCAGGAAATTGGGAAGATGCATCACTAAAGTCCCAGATGTCACTTTGGCTTCCTGGCTGAATACCCAGGTCTCTGAGGTTCAGCTTAAAATTTTTATCCTGATTCTCTGAAAAACCAAACCAGCCATAAACCCTAGTGGAAACCATGCTTCCTGACACTGCTGTTCCTTGTCCAAATGTCTGTAAGTTGCCTGTTGCCAGACTGTCCCACATCTGCCGGGGCTGCTGCTGGCTTCCCCCTTGCTGGGCCTCCCCTGCATTGACCTTTGGAGGAGTGGACCACTGACTTCCACCCGCCACCAAGCTATGCTCTTCCTCCCTCTTGACTCTGGCTTACCAAAGGGCATCCAATGTCCTGCCTAGTCCTCATTTCCTGGCTCTTCTACCAGACCTTACTGTGTCTCAGTGCCCAAGACCTGACACATACAGAGGCTTGATAAGTGCCTACAGCCTCCTTGAGTGACCTTTTCTACTTAAATTTTTGATCTTTGAAATTATACTTCTATAGATGTGGTCCTTTGGTTCACATTAAAACATAAATTGCCCAGAGGAGAGACCCTATTAAGACTTGCGGGGAATTACTAATTTGCATCTTCATGTGAATGAGGTTATTGGTCCCCATCCCCTGCCCCTGCACTTAAAGCAGTCTTTGATGAGAGGAACGGAAAGAGAGAGAAAGAATGATTCCCAGATGGTGATGGAAGAGGGCCACAGGGAAATGACACAAGAGGAGAAATTTTGGTGGACTGATTTGTGTGGGGCATTTAGCGTGAATAATTGTTTCAGTTGTTTCTTTTAACCTTGAAGGATAAAGTATTTTGCTTCGCTTTGTTTTGTTTGAAATTTCACTGAGTAAAATTTCAGTGATGCAGGGTTGTAAAGCATTTCAAAAGCAAAAGGATTAATGGTGTCTTAGTCATTTTCCTTTAGTGTACTGTAACAGAACACTGCCAACAGGGTAAATTATAAACAATAGAAGTTGACTTGGCACATGGTTTGGAGATTGAGGAGTGCATGAGAGATCGTATCTGGTAGAGGCCTTCTTGCTGTCACATAACATGGCAGAAGGAATCACACCAGAAAAGCGCAGGGATTGAGTAGGGATTCACTCCCGTGATAAAGGTATGAATCCATTCAAGAGGACAGCGCCTTCATAACCTTATCATCTCTTGAAATCCCATCTCTCCACACTGCTGCAATGGCAATTAAATTTCAAAATAAGTTTGAACAGGACATTGAAACCATAGCAAATGGTAAATAATGGATGCAACCTTACAACGAAGATCACTCAGCACACGGAAGACACCGAGTATATACAAGACCGTGAATATAAATGAGTCATAAAAGTGTCTGGCTTTGTGTGTTAGCTATAGAGAAAGCAACTCAAAAGAGTAGCTTTCTCCAGAGAGGCTGACCTCTTCAGTAAGATAATACAGGGAGTGTCTCATTTAATATTCTATGGGCGGGGCGGGGGGCTGATGTGACGTGTACATTTTCAAAACTCAATTTTGCCCGTGTATGCAATGGGTCAGCCTCAAAAAACTGACTTATAGTTCTCAAACTCATAAAAATATGATGAGAGACAGACCTTCCTGGTGCACATAATATTTTGTACACTGTCACCACACCTGTTTCCTAGTACCAGGATCACTGGGAAACCAAAGTAGTAGCCTGGTGAAAACAAGTGCTATGGAAGGGTTCATCCCCAAAGTCCCACTGAGTTCTTAGGTGACAGAAATCATGCTGAGCACTTTTATTTCTTATTTAATTTCCAGAATAACCCATAAGCAAATTATTTTATTATCCCCTTTACATACAAGTAAGTGAGCCTCCAAGAATTTCAGCCTTTACTCCAGGTCATGGAGCTAGAAAGAGTCTGTGTTATCTTCTCATTGCTGTGGCAAATACCTAAGAGAAAGAACTTCCAGAGGAAGAAGAATCAATGGTCTATATATAATTTAATATGTATCTGAGGATCCCTTAGACTGACTTACAGGATTGGAAGCCGGATGATTTACAATGGCTGCCTGCGTACCGGAGAGCCTGAGGATCCAGTAGCCGCTTGATCCAAGGAGCTGGAAAAAGAGGGACAAATGATGCAGCCCCAGGCTGAGGCTAAAGGCCTGGATGTGCCCTGGAAAGCCACTGATGTTCTGCTTTGATGAATAGAAAAAGCTGAATTCTGCCAGCCACCAATAATCGCAGCAGCAAGAGACACACTGCTCTAACACACTGAGCTTGTGAGTGAGGGCTGACTTCCTCTTTCTGCTTTTCTTCCATCAGGACTGGAAGTCTATTGGATGGGGCAGCCCGAGGTTAGCAGGAGGGCTGGCGAGGTTCCTTTCCTCCTCAGTTCATAGATCTACATGCCAATCATCTCTGGAAACAGCCCTGCGGACACACACCCGCAAGTGTGCCTTCCTCATCTCCGAGGTGTCTCTCAATCCAGTCAGGCTGACAATCAGTGTAGCTCTAGACAGTAAAACTGCAGCTCTGGTCAGTAAAAATAGCCCTGCTTAGTGAAAACCAAGTTGAGACTTTTTTTTTTTTTTTAAGATATAAAGGCCCTTGTCCTATAATATTGATGAACCTTAGACATCATTGTTCCCATTTTTCAAATGAGAAGATGGATATTAAGAGAAATTAAAATTTTTGTCAAAGATTTTACAGCTAAGTTGTGAACTGGGAGAGAAACATGAAAGACTCACCATTTTCTAAGCATCGGGCTGGTATGTAAGGCATGTAGCTAAGCTTCTATTGTTGGACATTTATGTTAGTTTCACTGTTCTATTGTTCAGGACTCCTATTCATTGAAATAAATACTTTAGAATATAAGTTACTGCCTACATAATTAATTATACATTTCAAAGATACTACTATGAGTGAATTTATGATGATAGGATACATAAGTATTACAAATAATTTTCAAGACTTTATTTTTATCGGCATATATTTACAATACATAATAAATACACTCTTGCTGGGAAATTGGTATGTATACTGCTTCTTTATCTTTTTCACTTCCCCTTTCCCTCTCCTCTCTCCATTCTTAGCTCCCCTTCCCTTCTCCATAAAGTGTGGCTCCCAATTTTCAGAACTATTTATAGTCTCACAGCCAGGTCGCAGAGTGTTTCATCTACTGTGTGGTCATAGGGATGTCTATGCCAATTCAAAGACTGAAAGATATCTTATTTAGAATTTTACATTTATTCCATTACCACAAGTAAGACTGAATGTCATTGCCTGTATTTCTTCTCTAAGTTGTCTATTCCTGTCCCTTTGTGAAACCGTAGTATTTTCCCTCCTGATGTGTCTCAGGTTGTGTATCTTCAGAAGCTATACACTGATGCTTCCAAGAAACATCAACCTTTTACTTCATAAGGCTTTTCTCTTTTGAAGTCAGAGGCATAACTATTGAAGCTTTTGCTATGGCGAGTTCTATGAACAGCTGCCCAAATATTTGGGAACCATGACCAAGTTTTCTGTTCCTGGGATTCTAAGAGCTAAGAGATTTTTAATTTTATTTTAGATTTTTTTGGTGCCAGGAATTGGACTCAAGGCTTCACCATCCTAAGCACATGCTCTACCAGGAGCTACATGTTATTTTCAGGGTTTGTAAGGGAACCAATTTAATATAGGACACATAATTTATAGCATTACTCTACAACAGTCACCCAAAGAGTCAAATACAAGACAGTGAAGGAAATCTGTCCACACACTAGAGACCCAAAGAATCCAGCTGAGGACCTGGATCCCATAGCAGTGTCCCGCATGAGTCCAGCTGGAGGCCTAAAGCCCATGACTGTGTCTCATGCAAGTCTGTTTCATAGATCTGTGCTAGGAAGACCCAAAGGTCAGTGATGGAAGCTAGAAGGTCTGTGCCAGTGGGATGAAAAATTTGCACCAGCAGGCTGAGGGATCTGCTGGAACCAGGAAGTGATGCTCAAAGGAAGGACCAGCACTCCCCTGAAAAGTACCACAGTCCTCCTCAGTGACAATGACATCCCAAGCTCCTCTGATGATGAGAACAGTCAAGTTCATAGCAGGAAACCAGTGTGACAAGTTCCTCCAGGAGAACCAACAGCACCACTGGTTTCTCTCCAGGTCTCCTTTCTGTGTTGTTGACAGCAATCCTAGGGGGGGCCTTCCACACCCAGCACCACACTGATTCAGTTCAGCTGGGTGTTATGAGTTGATCACCAGTTGTCAGTCCACCATACAACATTCCCAGCTCCCAGCACGTTCTTAAGAGGCTTATTGTTATACAATCTGAAAGCTAAATAGTTACAATAGAGAAGGATAAAAAATCAGCAGGAAGCAGTGATTCTACTACACGATCATTAAAAGTTAACTATATTAGTGTATTTATTTGTTTACTTAGACCCTTAACTCCTTGGCAGATTAACTTAGGGACACAAAAATGTATCAGTTCCAATTATGTTGACATGTGAATAAGAGAGAAAATAAAGAACACTAAAACATAAGTATGATTTAACAGCAAAATAATAAAATTTTATAAAACTTCGGAAATACATGACTGAGTAAAGTGTGTTGTACCTAATGAATTGGAATTCAGTGACGATGACAGAGGTTAACTGCATGCTGGGGTTGATCAATAATTAATGAATCTCAAGTTGTAATTACCTAGGCAATGAAAAACAACAAGAAATTGAGAAAATCAGTCCTCATCTTCTGGCTTCCCAATCATCTCAACAGGAAGAAATATGTTGGGTCACTGGTCATTATTTTGCTCAAACTAAGACTCATGAAGAGAGAAAAATTAAAAGGTTTGTCTTTGACATTGCTGCATCTGATTTATTCACAAGAAAATCTTACTGCATGGGAGTGCTGTGGTTCCCGAGGAGAAGTCCATCTTCTAGATTCTTCTGTTAATGCTCAGCATCATTGTATTTTAAAAAAAATTTGGTAAGAAGTTCAAATGTTTACTTTTAGAAAAGTTTTCTTTTGAATTTCTTTAAAGTATATGAATGGAGAACAGGAACTAGAGACACAAAACACTTCCATCTCTTCGGAAGACTTTTAGGCAGTTTCTTAGAAAAGTAAACAAATTCTAACCAGCAATAGTGCTCCAAAAAACTGAACAAGTATGTCTGCACAAAAACCTGCACTTGAATGTTTCTAGCAGCTCTATTCTTCATTGGCACATCTTTCAAGGAACTAAGATGTCCTTTGGTTGGTGAGCAGAAAAACAAATCATGGTACATCCAGACAGTGGAATGTTGTTTATCACTACAAAGAAATGAGCTACCAGGCCATGAAGAGTCATGAAGAAATCATAAAGGCATAATACTAAGTAAGGGACACAGTCTAAAAGACTGTGCAACATATGATTCCAACTACATGACATTCTGAAAAAGGTAAGTGGTTGGTTGCTAGGGATTAGAAAGGACAAAACTTGCATGGATCAGAGGATTTCTAGGGTAGTTAAAATACATTATATGATGCTGTAGTGGCAGATACGTATCACTGTACATTTGTCCAACTTCATAGAATGTGCAATACTAGGAGTAAATCCTCATGTGAGCCCAGGACTTTGGGTTGCCATGATGACTTGTGTAGATTCATTAACTGTACTGATGGACTACCTTGGTGGAAGACGTTGATAAACGCGTGGGGCAGGGAGTAGGTGGGGAATCTCTGTATTTTCTTTCCAACTTTGCAGTGAACCTTAACTGCTGTAAAGATATAGTGAAAAGATATTTATAGAAGATACAATTACATACCCTTTTTATTGGCCATTTGTATTAGTACATGTTTGTAGTGCATAATGTTTGCACATCTTGTGGGGAATTGGCACATGTACACAACACATCTTACCTTCTTTTCTTCATCCCTTTTCCTTCCCTCTTTCCCCTTTCCCTCATCTCTTGATCCCTTTACTCTTAGAGGAAGATTTATCTCACTACTTCCCATTATCTATCTTCTATTCGGCTTCTTACTTTTAGTTTGGATATCCTCACAAGAGAAGCCATGCAATATTTAAGCATGTGGTGTCTCATTTATTTCACATAGCATTATGATCTCAGAGTGGATCCGTTGTCCTACATATGACTCAAGTTTATCTTTCTCTATGGCAGAAAATTACTCCATTCTGTGTAAATACTACATCTTCTTGATCCATCCATCTCCTGATACGCACATAGGCCATCTCCAAGATTTAGCTAAGAATCATGCTGTTACGAACTTGGGTATGCATGTATCCCAGTGATATAATGACTTTAACTCTTTTGAGAAGATATCTAGAACAGGAACATTTGAGTCAAATGGAATTTCTAGCTTTCCTCTTGTGGCGCATACTATCAAATAGAAGTACAAACATAACATGATTTCCAAGTTTCCTGGTCTCAACTTTCAATGTTCTGGGCCAATTTGGATTCTAAAACTCACCAGCCACCTTCTGATAAGTCAGTGTAGGCTAAGTTAGGCCAGAGTAACAAAGGAACCTTAAAATGTCAGTGGCTTAGCACATCAAAGCTGCAGGTCTCACTCATGCACAGTCTGTTAAGAGAGGGTGACGGACAAGAGGTGCCTGTGCAAGAGTTGGCTGGAGAGTCTGTCTGCTTC
Source organism: Dasyprocta punctata (assembly GCA_004363535.1). Classification (NCBI taxonomy): domain Eukaryota; kingdom Metazoa; phylum Chordata; class Mammalia; order Rodentia; family Dasyproctidae; genus Dasyprocta; species Dasyprocta punctata. The sequence goes on from RJWM01001108.1 coordinate 96,058, forward strand.
CACACTGGGCTCCATCTCTTCACAGAGCGCCCCCAAAAGGGCTGAGAGACCCACATTTGCATAACTGTGTGCCAGCCCAGGAGTTCTATCTTTATTTCAAATGTTGGTGTTTTATTTATCAGGGTTTTTTTGCATTGATGTTTACAAAATATTGCATTAAAATATTTATCATCTAGATTACTGAGAGGCTTTTTTTATAGCCCCCTAAACTTCGTGCCACCCTTGCCTCTCCCTTGTGCAGACCCTGCATCAAGTAGAAATACTCTTTGATTGACAACCTGTCCCCGTGATCTGTGGCCACTGGCTCTGACATCTGGAGTTTTTTCCTATTCCACATCCTTTTCAGCCAAATTTGAAAGTGACAGTTGGGAGAGACCATCCTTAATTTACTTCATATCTGAAGCAATTCCAGGATTATGCTTTCCTGGCTCTGCATTTCTTCCCCAAACCTAGCAGGCCTATGATCCAGTCACAATCAGTTAGTTCCGACCCGTGACCGCAATCCAGGTCTTTTTTTATAGTGCTTCTCAAGCCCTATTTTACTTTGCCCACTCATGTGCCACATCCCACTTGCAACTTCTTGGGGCCTCCCTGAAGCTGACGGGAAGTTCAGAGGAAGGAAACTGCTCACATTTATCTTTGTGTTGAGTCATTTTATCCTACTGACACGTTTTACTGAACACCAGATGCTTTGTCTTAAGGATCCTTTCATCAACTGAAAGTTTATCCTGCAGGGCACACTGATGTACATTTTTAATTCTGATTATTCAGGAGCCTAAAGCAGAAGATTCACCAGTTCAAGGCCAGTCTAGACAATTTAGCATTTAAATATGGCAATTTAAATTGTCTGGGAATGTAACTCAATTGTGGAGCACTTGCTTGGCATGCATGAAGCCCTGGGTTCAATTCTTAGCACTGAAAAGAAAAAAGAAAAAAAATGAATGAAAAGAAAAAAGTTTAGCCTAGTAGTTGCTCGATAAAGCCTTGTTTATTTAAATTTCATCTCTATCTTTGGACACTGGAAACAGAAGTCTTTCCAAACCTGCAAGGCTCTGAAGTTTTAGAACATCTCTATCTCTTCTAATTTCTAATTAAAAATTAACCATTTTTTTTTCTGAGCTCATGTCTTCCGTGGAACATCTTTGCCAAATGCAGCTAACATCAATCAGCTTATAAAGTTCTGTTTTCCAACCTCTTACTCCGGAACCACAAGTTCATCTGACTCGTATGCCACCTGTGTGAGGCATACCAATAACTCTGAGAAATGTCTACATCCTAATCCCCAGAAACTGTGAATATGTTATTTTATATGGCAAAGGGAATCAAGGTGGCAGGTGGAATAACACTGCTCATCAGCTGACCTTTGTGGTGTCATGATATTTATTTTTGGGGCGTTACTCGTTTCCTGGCTTACAGCACCCTCCCCAAAGCAGGTCATCAAAACTAGAATTCCTCTAGCTACAGATCCTCAAATATTCCCCCTGTATTTCTGTCTTAGAGTGGACCATAAAGAAATGTTCTAACCTAACCCTTCTTACTCCAGGGGTTTTGCCCGATACCCTGGAGGTTGGAATGCCGCACAGAGAGGCTATGAAGAATCTGACCAGACAGGCTTGACTGGACTTCCCCATCCAGTCTGTTAGCACTAAACCGCAACCCTTTTGTTCAATCACATTTCAACATACTTGTGCATGCTTCACTCATCTATGCAATGAAGTCTTCTTAAAATCTCAAGAGGGTTTGGAGAAATTCTGGAGAGCTGGCCACGTGCAGGGTCCCACAAAGTGGCACCTGGAGAGGCCATGGGAGCAATGCACCACCTTGCTCATCTCTTGAGCTCTACCTTTGTGATCCATTTCAGAATAAACTAGTAAACATGTGCCCCTGAGTTCTGTGAGCTACTTGGGAGAAACTAATTGAATATGAGGATGCAGTTGTAAGAACCTTCAATTTATAGCCCATGGGGCAGAAGTGAGGTAAAACAAGTAGGGCTAGTGATTGGCCTCTAAGTGTGGGAAGGAGTAGTCTTGGGGACCAAGCCTTCAACTATAGAGTCCATCACCCTTTCTGGTAGACAGTGTCAGAACTGAATTGGATGAAGGAACACACAGCTGGCATCCATGACAGAGATGCTTGCTTGCTGGTGGAGAGAAATCCCCACGTCTTTTGAGGTCACAGAAATCTGTGCCAAAAGAAAGAAATAAAAGGGAAACATATAGGACAGGATGATGTCAAAGTACCATTATTTGCAGATGACATGATCCTCTACTTACAAGACCCAAAAACTTCCACCACAAGATTCCAAGGATTGATAACAAAACTCAGTACCATGGCAAGATACATAGTAAACACACAAAAATCAGTAGTGTCCCTATATAGTAATAATGATCACTGAGAAATAAATTAGGAAAACACCACCATTAACAATAGCATCAAAAAAATTATACACTTGGTTAACCTAACCAAGCAAGTAAAAAACCTCTACAATGAAAATTACATCACTCTGAGAAAAGAAATCAAGGAGGACATCAGAAAAATGAAAAGGTATCTCCTGTTTCTAGATAGCCAGAATTAATATAATCAAAATGGCTACATTTGCAAAACTGACACATGACTTTAATGTAGTCCCAATTAAAATACCAACAGCATTTCTCATAGATCTAGAGAAAACATTTCTAAAATTCTTATAGAACCAGAAGAGGCCTAAAATATTAAAAGCAATCTGAATAACAAAGCAAAGCAGGAGGTATCACAATCACAGGTTTGAAGTTATACTACAAAGTTACTGTGATTAAAATAGGATGATACTAGCACAAAAACAGGCATGTGGATCAGTGGGACAGGATAGAGCGTGCAGAAACAACCCCAGGAGCATTCAGCTATTTGATCGTTGACGAAGTGTCAAAAAAATACACTGAATGAAACATGGATCCTTTAATAAATGACTGTCTTGGTTACTTTTTGTATTGCCAAGACAAAATAACTGACCTCCAAAGTTAAAAGAGGAAAGGTTTATTTAGCTCATAGTTTGTAGAGGTTTCAGTTCATAATTGGTTGGCTCCAAGGAGTAACATTGCAGAGGGGCCTCAGAGAGGAGAAAGAGTTCATGGTGGGCCAAAGCCAGCAAAGCAGTGAAGAACCAAAGAAGCAAGCATCAAATGACAAGAAATCAGCAGTGACCCTGTTTCTGTGCTTTATACCCTTAGGGCAGGTAGCATTCACACCCATGGAGGGGCAGCCTTAATCCTAGCATCACGCAGAGAATCAAGAATCAATTCAGAGAATCAAGAATCAGTTCATTACATCCTTGATTCCAGCAGCACACACCCTAGATCCAGTCACTTCCAAAAAACTCCACCTGTGACTGCATGAGGTTTTGGGGGGACATCTAGACACAAGCCATAATAATGGTGCTGGAAAAACTGGATATCCACATGTGGAAGATTAAGTGTAGGCCCATGTATCCCACAATGTACAAAACTAAAATCAAAATGAATCAAAGGTGTCGATGTTAAAGCAGAAACACTTAATCTGCTAGAAGACAAAATAGGTAAAATTCTTGAAGATACAGGTATAGGCAAGGACTTTCTGAACAGAACCCCAATAGCACAAGAAATAATACCATGATTCAGTGAATGAAATCTTATTAAATTAAGTTTCTGCATGGCAAAAGAAATAAAGACAACCTACAGAGTGGGAAAAAATGTTGCCAGCAATTGCTCAGAGAGAAGACTAACATCTAGAATATATAAGGAACCCCCCAAAATTAGAACCACCAAAATAAAACATCCAATCAAAAGAAGAACAAATGACCAATAAATACATGAAAAAAATATTCTGCTCATTAGAGAACTGCAAATTAAAACAACAGTGATATACCATTTTACTCTAGAAAGAATGGCTACCTTCCAAAAAAATCAAATAATTATGAATGCTGGCAATGATATTGGGGGAAAGAAAGTCTTGTATGCTGTTTGTGGTAATGTAAACTAGTACAACTACTATGGAAATCAGTGTGGTGATTCCTCAAAAAACTAAAAGTAGAAATTCCATTTGACCCAGCTATTTCCCTTCTAGCTATCTTCCCTAGAGCATTAAAATCATCATATTACAGGGCCACATGCATACCAATGTTTATTAAGCATTTTATAATAGCTAAACCTTGAAAATGAACTACACCCCCATCAACAGATGAATGAAAAAGAAAAATTTGGTATTTATACACAGCAGTACTATTCTGTCATAAAGAAAAATACACTTTAGGCATTTGTAGGTAAATGGATGCAACTTGAGACAATATTAAGTGAAATCAGTCAGACATACATGCTCAGCTATCACATGGTTACTCTTATATGAGAAACTCTGATATATATGCATATATTTCATGTGATAGATAAATAGGGAAATAGGAAGTAGGGAGATATTTTTCAAAGGAATGGAATAAGAGATAGAAGGCGAGTGAGAGGGGGGAGGGATAGGCAATGAGAAAACAAAGAATTGAAGGGGAAGAATGATGAAACTAGAGTTTCTGCAAATAGGAAAGAGACCAAGGATTGAAAGGAGCAGGGAGGGAGGGAAGGGGTAAGGGATGAAAAAAAAATTAAGATATGTTATGTTCATGTATCAACTCCCCACAATGAATGCAATCATTATGCACTGTAAATACATCCTAATAAAAGCATCCAGGACACAGAGAGGTATATATGAAACAGACTGGAACTGGGAGTGGTGTTGCATGTCTGCAATCCCACCACTTGGCGGGCTGAGGTAGGAGGATTTTCATGAGTTGGAGGCCATCCTGAACTACATAGTGAGACCCTATCTCAAAAAACAAAGGAGAGAGAGAGAGAGTCAGAGAGACAGAGAGATGCTTGACCAATGACTTGATCATAGTTGAACCTGGATGATGGCAAATGCATTCATTACACTATTTCCTCCCTCTTGTATATGTTTGAGCCTTCCAAGGACAAAAAGAGTTAGCAATTAAAAATATAAAACATTTAAAAAAAGAAATTTGTGCGGACTGAGATGTTAAAACAAGACAAGATGCTTCGCGTTTCTTTATGACACTCAACTTTAAAATAGGGACATGGCCCTGTATTGTTTAGGTGCCTGAAATCTAATCCCATGAGTTACTAAAGAGAGAAGCAGAAGATGAGGCAGAGATGTACCATGCAAAGCCCTTTTCTGCCCTTGCTGGCTTGGTGGGAGGAGAAGGTAGCAAGTCAAGGAATGTTGTGGCTGTTGGAAGCCAGCAGAGCACAGCGGCAGAGTTAACAGTCACCAAGGAAATGTGAACCTCAGCTCCAAGGAACTGGATTCTGCCAGCAGCTCAGCTGGGAAGAAGGCGCTTTCTCCCACAGTCTGCAGGAGGAAATGTAGCCCACTGACACCAGGTAAGATTCATACAGGATTTTTGCTCTAAAGAACTTGAACTAATTTGCATTGTTTTATGGCTAAGTTTGTTGTAGTTCATTCAGCACTAATAAACATCTAATGGGCATCCTGCTATTTCTGACAGTGGTTTTAAGAGATATTCTGTGTCTGTGCACCACCAGCGTCACCGTCTTCCCAAACTCTGAGACATGCTTGCCCGCCACTTGATTGATAAACCTCTGCCTGATATTTTAGGTTTCTGTTTTGGCAGCATCACCCTGCCCTCAGCATCAATTCCTGCATTAGTCAGAGTAGATTAAATTACCCTGTGCTTATGAATTAACCAGGAATCCCAGCGACTTTACCAAGGTTTCTCTCTTATTCATGGAAAACTTGCTGCGGCTTCTCTCTTTGAAGAGGTGACTCAGAGGTGCAGTCTGCTAGCAGCTTCTGACTCTGCTTAGAGCAGACCTTTCAGGGGGCCACAGCATGGGAGAAAGCACCGGCAGGGCTCTCGTCTCACAAGTGACATTTGCCACTCTTGCTCATCTCTGTTAGCCCTGCCCCACTTCAAGGGGGATGAGCTATGTAATCTTTTTGTGTGCTCATTGCTGTTACTTGTCTTTCTACATTTTGTTACTTAAAATAATTAAGGGTATCCAGTTTAGAACTCCAGTTTAAATTGGCTTTAACGTAAACCTAGTGAAGAGCTCTTTTCACCTCTTAACTAGGAGGCTCCAAGACTTAGAGGGAGAGAAGTATTTTAACTTCTCCTTCTGCATGAGCGCCAGAAGCAGAGGAGTGAAAATTAGTATTTATTTGGGGGAAGGTTTCCTTTCCCTCTGCCCAAATCCTTTGCTTTATAGGCATGATGAGGAGTGGGAAAAATGGGGATGCCACTGACAGCCTCTTTGAGGCTATCCACGTGGGATGGAGTTGTGTTGTTTGCCGCAGGAATGTCAAGCATTACTCTGCTCTGCCCACTGACAACCTCTTGGAGAGCAGTAGCTGAAAGTCCACTTGTCTCTAGCTCATTGTGTGAGCTGGATATTGCAATGCTTGAAGTGGCAAGTGGCTTGTTTCCTTCTTTTACCTTTCATCTTTCTTCACACATGGGTTTGCTGAAGTCTTTTTTGGTGCCCCCTTGGAGTCTCAAAGGAGTGGGATGTTGTGCAGGTTGCTTCCTACCTGCCTCCAGCCTCTTGCTATCTGCCCCCTAAGCTCTTGTAATTAGTATCAGTCACCATGTGACAAGTAGGTTTTATATATAATGTCCAATCAACCCCTAAATCCGGTACAACCTGCCTCTCAGGCTCTTCTGAGAGCTTGCTCCCAAACTCCAGTTTGCTATAATTGCCCAATAGGTTATGTAGCCTAACTATCCTCCAACTAGATGTCCAAAAAGATGGCAATCTTCCTCTCTAATGGACAAACCCAGATCTCTAGGAGTGGTTTATTCATAGCATCTTCCTTTTTTTTTTACATAATGTTGGATAAGATCCTTCTCCTTTCTCTAATGAGTAGGAAGGGAAAAGTCATTGATCTCCTCACTAGTTCAACTATTAATGATACCAACAATTTTCTATCTTTTCTTCCTAATGTCTTTGAGAAAACAAAATGGACATGAACAATAAACAAAATGCATTGTGCTGTCATTAATGCTATATAAATAAATTCCTTTAGAATACTATCACTAAGACATAAAAGTTTAGAGGAAGAAAGAGTTTAATGAGACCTAGAAATAGCCTGAAAAGGCTCTTGTATTAGCATCTACTGAGTTCTTAAATGTATCAGGTAACACGCTAAGATCTGATGACTATTACTGGGATACCCAGACATTTGGTCAAACATTATTATGATTATGTCTGTGAGAATGTTTCTGACATTAATATTGGGATTAGTGAACTAAATAAAGTAGATTTCCCTCCCTAATTCTAATTTGAGTGGGTCTCACCCAATCAATTGAAAGCCTGAAGACAGCAAAGAGCAGAGTAAAGTAAAATTCATTGTGTCTGACTATTAAGCTGGGTCGTTGGGTTTGTTTCAACTCCAGCCTTTAACTAAAGCACCAGCTGTACTTGGATCTCCAGCTGGCTAACTTTCATACTGGAAGTTACACCATCAGCTCGCCTGGTTCTCAGGTCTTCTGGTTTGGACTGGAAATGTACATTGGCTTTCTTGGGTCTCCAGGTTGCTGATGGCAAATCTTGGGATTTCTCAGCCTCTGTAATCAAGTGAGCCAACTTCTTGTCTCTCGTTCTCTGTGTCTACAGATGTCTCTGTCTCTGTCTCTCATCCTCTGTCTCTTGTATCTCTCCATCTCTGTCTCTGTCTCTGTCTCTCTGTTTCTGTCTCTCTCCCTCTATTTCTCTGGAAAATACTGATTAATGGAGTAACACATTTAATCCTTAGACTAACCTGATGAAGAAAGTGACTTGATTATTCCATTTTTATACAGATGACAGCATGGAGGTTCAAGTCATCCTGGTAGAAAGAGCCCCCCACAACTGATCTCTAGAACCACCTGACCATCAGTCTCTGGGCATATGAAAAGGGAAGAAGGAACTGGAGGAAATGTGAATTAGGATGGAAAGGGAGGTAAATCTTCCATGGTCCAAGGGTTCTAGGACAATACCCTTCCAGAGAGGTCTCCATGGAACTCATAATGGGGCCTACTGGGTAGAAACTTGCATAAGTGGACAAAAGACATTTTATAATAATCTGCCATAGAGTTTCAAGAGGAAAAAAATTACTCAGGCAATATTATATGTAAGTAAAGGTCCTTTTGAGCATAAAACTGTTGAGACATGATCTGCATGGTCTTCAGAGAAATCAGCATTCGTCTTGGCCTATAATTAAAGGATCCATATTTTTTCTGATCTTACAACGGTAGAGAAATGGAAATGAAAGAAGCCACCTTAACGGTCCTTACCTAGATTCATTAAAGCTACACCTGGAAAATGCTAGTGCACGGGTGAGTCCCACATGTGCTCCTACATTAAATGCTACTTAACTAATTTCTGCTTCTATTTATTTTTATTTTTCTAAATTTAGCCCAAAGGCTGAGTCAACCCAGCGTTAATGCCCATAATCAGTTGGGCCTGGCTCACTGAAAAAAATATTGCTGTGTCCTTGTGGAAACAGCATTAAAATAGGCAAAAAAAAAAAATGCACCTCACTCCATAAACCAGATGAAACTGAGTCATGCTTCCTTGGAAAAACATCAGTGCAATATTAAATAATAGTGAGGTGCAGTGGGTAATAGATGCCATCCACTCAGATGCTACCGTCAAGGTCCGAGACCTGCATTTAGGGTCAGGACCAATAGAACCACCTTTAAGAGCATCACGGAAGCTATTGACATTTTACATAGGACTTTAAAGAAAAAAATCTTTCCCACCTTCTGTCCTATGCAGTTTCAAAGCAGTGATATGCCTTGAGATTTTCAGTAATCTACATAATTCCCAGAGCTATGAATTTGTTTATTTCTTCAGTGTTAGTTAATCCTAGTTGTAACTAGTAGTTTACCTCTTCACACACCTTTTATAACTAGTTTTTAGATGTTCAAATTTGCATAATTACTGAATGTCACTTATATTAACTTAATATTTTCTGTACAGTCTCTGTTGTCAAAAGCTTTCCACATTTCATCTTCTTTCCCATGAAAAATTCAAGCTTCAAAAGATAATTTTAGAACTGTCTCCCTCATCATCATCAATTTTAAATATCTCTTGCTTTACTCTCAAGACTTAATGTTTATCATTTTTATATGATGTACCTTTTTATTGTATCATATATTTTTATGTTTTATGTCTATGTCTTAGTTTTTATATCCACCTATGTACTTTTCATCTATGCTAATGACTTATTTAAACTTATACTTTATTTTTATATTTAAGCTATATCCACTATTTTTATTTTCATACTTAATTTTATATTGATATCTAATTTCATACTACTTATTATATAGACAGTTATTATATTTTGGAAATGCTTAATAGATGTTTCATTTTACATATTTTATTCTTCTTATAAAACAGGATTAATCATGGAATCTACCTATTTATATGAGCCATAATGTCACCTCAGCCTCACTTTGCAAGGGACAAGATTTTCACTTATCTTACCCATAGGCCAAGTACTTGAGTACTGTGATAATCTAAAGCTCTTATTAATATAAAATAGAATCTTATTATTACAGCATAGAAGTAAGTTAGCATAAGTAGAAGTAACACACTTTTCCTTTTACTTCTGATACTCCTCTGTGGTGGATGGATTAATGTCCCCAACATCCCACAACCTAATCCAGAATCTATGAGTCTTCCTTTTAAAACAAGAGGGACTTTGCAGATGAGAAAGATTCTGTGATGTTAGAGATTATCTTGGATTATCTGGGTGGGCTGAATGTAGCCATGATTCCTTGGCAATGGAAGAGAAGGAAGAAAAGGAGTCCAGAGTGATGCCACGTAAAGAGGATTGACCCTATTATCATGGTTCCTGGTTTTGAAGATAGAAGACGGCCATGATCTGAGGTGTGTAGCCACTTGCGGAGTGGAGAGAAGATGCGAGTGGATCTTGCTGGGTGAGTGGATTCTCAGCCAGCGAGTCATGAAGAGATGCTGCCTTGTTGACACCTTCATTTTACCCAGGGAGGAGCATTTTAACCTTCTAACCTATGGAACAGTGACATAATAAATGCAAATTGTTTTAAAAGAAATTTATTACAGCAGGAAATAGAAAACTGATATACCTACCTCCTTTTTCTTTTCACAAATATTTATTGAGTTCATACCAAACTAGATCTCATAGATTAATAGAAAAGTGAACAAGGGGGTAGAAAGTATTTTTTCTTCTTTTGTTTTAAAATTTCCACTTCTCCTCTTGCAAATCCCTCTACAGCACAAAAGAAAATAAGAATACAAAATTCAATGCCATAGTCCTTAACAGATGTGTGAGTAGGGGCTGCAAGTCAGTAAAGATCAAATAGTGGTCTAGAAAGATGACAAAATAAAATGCTCCGTTGCAGTGGATCTAAAACTGTGATATCACAGGTCTCCAAAGAGATTAAAGTTTACAGGTGATTTTATTTTGACCAACATGAAGGAGCGTTAGCAAAGGTAGTGTGAGCATCCTTACACAAATTTGTTCCTAAGCATCAGGGTCAATGAAGACTCACACAGGCTGTATTTGTAGGTAGCTTGCTCTCATTGTAGCAGAGCAGAAATATATTTTGCTTGGAGAATAGGCTAAAGCTGTCTTTCATGGACTGGGAAGAGGAATGCAAATCTGTTTCACAAAGGCCTCAGAGAAGACCTCAGAAGACAAGTTAGCAACAGTGAGGGGAAGAGACAGCAAGAAAAAAATCACAAAAATGAAGGCCTTTATGGGAAGTACAAAGAGAAAAATATCTTCCTCAGTGACACAGTAGTGGACATGGAAGATAAGACTAAGAAAAGTACCAAAACAAAACAGAAAAGAACAAAAACATAGGAAGGGTTAGAAAGAAAATGATAAATGAATGAGCAACAAAGTCAATCTAATGTCCATAAAGTTCATCTCTGAAATACAAAATGTAAATAATAAAACAAAACACTTAAATGCATAATCTGCCTACATATTAACCTCATAATATCTTTAAATTTAAAATTTGAAAAGGCATGCTACCACTCATTATAAAATATTACCCAGAATGTAAAAATATTATGGGAAAATTATGTGACTTCAGAGACAAAGAGAATTTTTTGGGAATCACAATAAAAAGAATTAGTAATATTTAAGAGGAAAAGCTTCAGGTCACTCTTAGATTTCCTCACAGCAACATTACATTCTGGAAACTGGCTATAATGTCTTCAGGGAAAGAATAAAAAGGGAAAGAGAAAGTTAAAATAAACATTTTATGTAAAGCCAGGTAATCATCTAAAAATACAGTGAACAGACAGGCATCTTGACACAAAATCTTTAAAGACCATGTATCTTGGTTACTTTTCTCTTGTTGGAGAGACTAAATACCCAAAGCCCAAAATAAAGGAAGGAAAAGTTTATTTGATTCACAGTGTGTGGAAGTTTCAGTCCATAATCAGCTGGCTCCAAGGCAAAGTGGTACATGGCAGAGGGCAACAGTTCATGGCAGCAGAAAACAGCACACAACAAGAGCAAAAGGGGAGGGGCATGGAGAGAAGACTCTTTCTGTCCCTTATGTTGCATGCAGGCCACACCCACTTGGATATAGCACTCATACCCATAATCTCAACTTTTTACCATGAGTCATTCTCAAACTCTAGAAGCCTACCTCCATGACTGCATAAGGCTTTTGGGAGACATCCAGACTCAAGCAATAACATTCTGCCCCTGGCCCCACAAAGACTCATGCACATGCTTTATGCAAAAGACATTTAGTGTATCTCCTAGCGTTGCCAAAGTCTTAACAGTTTCAGCATTGCTGAGAAGTCTGTCTCCTCTGAGATCTAAGGCAAACTCTTAGCTGTAACTTCCTGTACAAATGAAAGCAAAGTTAAACACTTCCAACATTCAATGACACAAGATAAACATTATTATTCCAAAGGTATAAACAGGGGGAAACAAAGGAATAGGACCAAAGGAAGTCCAAATTTCAGCAGGGTAAACATTAAGTTCTGGAGTTCCATGTTCAGCATGTGAAGCAATCTGGTTGTGATCTCCAAAAGGCTTGAGTGAATCCACCTCCAAGGCACTTCTGGTGGTTATAGCTCCCACAGCTTCTATCTTGGGCTGGTTTTGCTCTCTCCTTACAGGTTTCCTTAGATAATCCACACTCCTGGTTTTTCCAAACTTCTGGGTTCTCCATTGCACCTTCAGTGTCATAGTCACAGCTTCACACTCTGCCCTCTCAGAGGCACACTTTCTGGCCTCCCAGGCCTTCTGAAATTGGGGTGGGAGCCCTTTTAACCTCAGAACTCTTGCATTCTGTGTGTCTCATGGATGATGTTGAGGTCTGCTGCCAGTTGGAGAAGTAGCCAGGCTTTCCTCTTTCTTGGTTGTAGGAGTTGAGTACCTGGAGCACACAGTCTGAAACTGATTCTGAGGAACAAATTCTCTATGCTGCTGCCATTCTGGAACCCAGTGTGGTCACTGCCATTTTGGAACCTCGTGTGGCCACCACCACCATTCTGGAATGTGGAGCTCTGTGGCTTTCTCCAGAAAGCTAAGTCTTTCACTTTTGCAGTTTTGAGGCTGCAAAGGGTGGGGACCCATCCCTTCCCAGGATGCCCCCAGGTCATCTTTTCCATTCTTCTGTTCCTTCTCAGCAATTGTGATCTCAGATCTATTTTTACAGTCCACAGCTTTATTGGAGCTTTCTTTCTGGCCAAACTCACATTTTAAATCATTCTTAAGGGCTCTTTGCTCTTGATTTGCAACATAAATCTGGCTAAAAGCCCCAAATAATAGCCATGCCACTGCCTCAACTTTCTACTGCCTTAAAATTTCTTCTGCCAGATTAATTAGTCCACCACCCTTAATCTTAGAGGAAAGGTCTCTGGACACAATAAAAATGCGGACAAATTTTCTGCCAAGCCATAACACACACCATCTTTAGTCCAATAGCCAGTTCAGTCCTTCCTTGCAGCAGAAACTTCCCAAGCCTGGTCTTTAGCAACAGGATTTCTATCAGCCTTCTGATCTCCTGAGCTCTGACCAGAATCTCCCATATGGAACAGGCTAAGGTGTTCCAGCTCTACTCCTTCAGGTAAAACCTCTGAACCTTTCCAAACTTCCCACAAGCCATTCCCAAAGGCTCTTGAATCACATGGTCAGGTATAGTCACAGCAATGACCCCACTCCTGGTAGCATATTTGACTTTTTTTTTTTTTTCACTTTTCTCTCATTGCTGAAACAAAATACCTGGCACCCAAAATGAAGGAAGAAAAGGTTTATTTAGTTCACAGTTGTGGAAGTTTCAGTCCATAATCAGATGGCTCCAAGGCAAAGTGATACATGGCAGAGGGCAAAATTTCATGACAACAGAAAACAGCACACAACAAGAGCAAAAGGGTTGGAGCATGGAGAAAAAACTCTTTCTGTTCCTTCTGTTATATGTAGGCCACACTCCCTTGGGTGTAGCACTCACACTCATAATCCCAGCTTTGGACCATGAGTCATTCACAATCTCTTGAAACCCACCTCCAAGACTGCATGGGGCTATGGGGGGACAACCAGACTCAAACCATAACACTCTGGATCTCACAATCCCCTTAAAAAGAAATTATAAGTCAAATGTCAGCAAAGCAACATATGAATGGAGAAAATACAGTAAATGAACTACCAGTGAAATATTTAACTGTAAGACTAAGACTAATTCAAATGCCAATGAAACTCAGAAAAGGTAGGAATCATATAAGTAATGCTCAGGAAAGGAAGGAGGAGAAAGGTTGAATATAATATAATATATTGATAATCTTTAGTGCTAGATGTCAAATATTTTACCAAACTCAAATATGGCATGTAATAAAATTATGGAAACACTTAAAGTTAGAAAGATAAATACCAAAAAAATAGTGCAAGCAACTAAAATTTTAGAAGAGAAGTGAAAATATATTTTTCATTATTGTTTATAATAAGCAGGTGTTATTAATCCTACAGGTGTAACAAATTACAGAATATCTAAAAGCTGGTGTCATGGGATGTACCTGTCATCCCAGGTACTCTGGAGGCTGAGGGAGAACAATCACTTGAGGCCACAAATTCAAGACCAGTCTGATAACATAGCAAGACTGCCTCAAGAAAAAAGAAAATCTATATAGAGCCTGCCCTTGTTATGAAATAATATGAAGATATTAAAATATTGAGGCTTCTCTACTTGCATAGATATAATTTCCAAATTACATTAATTTTAAAAAGGAGAATTATGAAGAATAGCGTATATAAGGACTGCTATAAACTAGCAGACATGCCAAATAAGTCAGAGGAATAAAGCAATTTTATTTCTGTACTTGAATGCTTGGAGAAAGGCAACTCTTTTCATTATGTACTTTTGTTTTACTTTTTGAATGGTGCACATAGTGCAGGTATTACCTGTTGTAAGCCATATACTGCTATCTCTTCTCCAAAAAAAGGTGAGTTAGAATTCCGATTTTGTGCTCCAAAGTTTTGTACTCCTTTGAGAGGAAATAAACAGATAACTCTAAAACAATGAAGCCAGTACAATAAAATAGGTGTTTTGGAGAAACAGGCTTAATTTCTCCTGAAGGGGCTACAGAAGCTGACTTTTGAATGGAAAAAAATAATTCAAAAGATATCTATAAAAGACTGTCAATCAATACTCCTTACTGATGAACTGTACCGTGAGACTGTAGAAGAAGTTAAAAAGGACTCCCCAGTTCTGGATCCAGCCACTTGGTGGATTCCAAGTCATTCATTTTAGTACAGCAAACATATTACCATCTCAGTACATTCAAGCACCATGCAGAGGCCTGGGCATTAGAATTTAAATAAGCCATGATCCCTGTCCTTAGGGAAAGTGAAACCTAATAATGTGGCTGTAGGTGTCAATGATGACATTAATTATTCATGACTTTCTATATCCACATCCTACACAGCACTTTTCTACCATGGGAAATCTTATATAGAATATAAAATTTTATATTGCATATTTATTTTGTATATAATATAGTACTTATAAAACATAAAATTATACATAATTTTATATTATATATTTTATATAATGCATAAAATTATATATAATTTTATATTTTATACTTTCATACAATACATAAAAATTATATATAATTTTATATTATATATTTTCATATAATACATAAAATTATATTATATACTTTTATATAATACATATGTAATATAAAATTATATATATATATGTATAAAGCAGAAGTTGATTTTTATCTTTACTTTTCCCTGTATTTTAACAGTGAATGACCTGCTTTGGGCAACAAGATGTCAGCAGACCTGACACAGAGCAGAGAAGACATGAAATGGGCTTCTGCCGTCTGAACTAGAGGCTGGATAAAGCCCTTTACGAAACAGCTCAAATGGACACTCATCTCTGGTCACATTAACAGGATTTTGAAAGGAAGAAGCATAAACACCACCCAGACCTTTTGCTGTTCACTCTTTGCGAATCTACTATCATGAACAGACAACAATATCTATGAGGGGAGAATGATGGCTGCAACTGTTCCCTAGGACAGTTTAGGCCATGGTTTTTGAAAAATTAACCCTGGAAAGAGGCTTGGCAAGGGAACCATGTCAGTCAGCACATGGCCCTTTGGCTCGTGTCCTTGGCCAAGATGTCCCTAAATTCTAGATAGGACTTTCTTCAGCATCAAAACCTCATATGGGTGCTAAAAACCCAGTCTTCTCGTCAGTTAAATGCTAGAGCACTTACGGGTTCATCTTGTAAAGCTAGGAAAAGAAACTTTTTGAACACTTATAAAATACAAGGAGGAATCCTCCCCTTCCCTCTCCCTCCCCTTTCTCCTTCCCGTCCTTCCCTTCCTCCTTTCCATGAGCTAAAGTATAAGCTGCATAGAATTTGGTCATTATTCAGTTAGTCTGCCAGGCTTGTCCCAGACTGCACTGGGCTAATGAGACCATGGATTCTGCACAGGACACTGAAGTCCTAGCATGACATCCTCTGGACTGGCGACCCCAGCAAGTCTTCAGTGGTCCAGTCATGGGATCCCGTGATCCTGTAAGGCACTGAAAGCTATGGAAATTTACTATTTTATCTTGGTCATTACAAATTACAAAGGTAAAACTAACTGAAAAAGGAAGGTCAAAAAATTATTATTCTTCCTCTATGCCTGAGAAATTTTCAACGAATTGTGATTTTGTTGTGATTCCAACCACACAGAGTCAATGAAGGAAAGCAAGGAAGACCGAGGGGCTAGAGTGCCACTGATATTCATATCATAAGGTAACACATTTTCCTCATCTTTTTGCAGGATAAGAGTAACGGCAGGAACGAACCACTGTGTTTACACAACTGATTTGTTCACATTTGAAAAATGCAGAGAAACATAAAACCGTGCAATTAGGCCAGCAATTGAGTAGGCTCATTAAGTAGTGTGTGTTTTTCCCATATGCTCCCATTTCTTTTCATGTAATCTTGTCATACACATCAGGTAAGGAGGCACCGTGCGCTCATTTGTAAATCATGTCCCGGAGGTTAAAAGTGACACCCACATTTGAGGCTTTCTAATTTAAACTGAGCAGCACGTATCCCTCACATTTCAAGGGCCTGATTACAAAGACTTTGGCATTAGAAAAATAACTTAACTGCCCATTGATTTATTTGGGAAAAATCCTTTATGTTTTATTCTGAAATATGCCTTCATGTTATTTGTGCTTTTTGCATAAAACATAGGAATTCACTTTAGCATGACACAGAAGAATCTGTCTTCTCACAGAACAAATCCATTAATAGGAGTAGTGTGTACTTAGTGTACTGTATTGTGCTAGTCATAGGCGAAATGTGAAGAAGTATGATATTAAGGTAGAAACAGCTTTCATGGACTTTCCAGTGGACTTTAAAGAAAAGCAATTATTTTCCCATCACTAAAAATTAGATAAATTCATTTTGTTGTATTCAAACAATGATATATTAGACAATAAAAAAGGAGGAAACTACAGATATGAGATGCAACTTGGACGAGTCTCCCAGACACGATAATGAGGGAAAGAAACCAGACACAAAAGATTATGTTCTACATGGTTTCATTTATAAGAAGTTCAAAAACAAGAGAAAGCAATTCTAGCTGTTAGGTTGGTTATGTTATGTGGGATGGGTGTACATGGGAAGGGTACTGCCTGTTAAAGAGCAGGACAGAACTTGGTAGGGTGTTCAAAGTACTCCACATCTTGATCTGAATGTCGTCCACATAAATATTTGTGTAAGTGAAAATTCCCTGGGCTCCCATTTAAGACTGTACATATTTTATACCTCCATAATAACAATCACCATCATCACTGCCACAGTATATTTGAATCTCTGCAGTCATATCCTAACCCTGGCTCACACACAGAAAATTCTATTTTTAAGCCAGCAATTTGGAATGGAATAAAACTTCTTCTCTATTTTACTTTTCTTCCAATTTCCCCTTGACACTTCCATCAACAACTGATTTCATAGAAAGTTCAGTGGTTTTTTTTGTTGTTGTTGTTCTTGTTGTTTTGTTTCGTTTTGTTTTTTCCTGACTGCCATTACACTGCACCTAAGTTCAATCCTTACGCAATTTTCATTTTTTTTGGATCTCAGTGCCTCCAGCAAGTTGTTTTAGTTTCTCAGTGCACAGTGGGACAAGACACAAGGGTTGTCAGGGATACCCTGGGGCCCAAGGCAGCTCATGTCAAACCTGTCTGTGAGCCGTCCACTTATCAAGGATATATGTCTCTAATTAAGACAAATTAGACAAATGGGCCAGTGGTGACCTCTCCATTTCCAAAGGACAGCACGTAAAGTCTAGGTGGGAGCTGTGATTCATGGGTCACTTTAAATCAGGACAAGACATGTACTCTCATCACTGAAGAAAGATACAGTGTGGGCTTTTGCCAATGCAGCCCAGACTTTTAATCCAAGGGTCCTCACAATCACCATCTTTCCACATTCTTCCACATAGGGCTTTGAAGTAAGGAGCTGGTGACACTGGTGGGTGCTTCAGTTCTACTGCTTTGCTCATGTTCCTCTTTGCTGGGACCTAATTCCTGACACCCACAATGTAAAGGAGGGAAGGTTTATTCTGGGTTATGTTTTAGGAGTCCCAGTTCATATTTGGTAGACTTAAAAATAGAACTAGGGCCTGCGCAAAGAAAAGCCACTCAGCTCATGGTGTCCAGGAAGCAGAGAGTGAAACACAGGGAGGACTTGGGGAGGGTGATAAACCTTTCAGGTCACACCCCAGTCACTCACGTCTTCCAACCTGCCCCAACCTGCTAAACTCAAGTCAGCTATAAAATCTTATCATCCAGTTACCTTCTAAAACTCCACCTATGAGCACATGCAGCCCTCGGGGATATAAGTCACAACGTTCATCTAAGAAGATGCTGCCAGAGAACTGGTAGCTGGAGTTTGCATTTGAGCACAAAGAGGTGTTCAGAGATCTATATTCTGGAGAAAGTTTCATAACTGGGTCTAAGTAGCTTCCTACACCAGAAATAGTTCCATGTACTTGCCTCTCTCTCTGGTCAGTTTTCTTGCTACATCTGGTGGACACTTTGGAAGGCTGCTGGGCTTAATATTTTGGGGGATGCCACGTCCAACAGGGCAGTCTACCTGGCATGTGGAACCCAGCACAGAGTTGTTGTGGAACTTAGAAGAAAGGGGAGCAGAAGCCAACGATGAGCTGCAGAAAGACCTTCCAAGGGCCTTCCTGAAATTTTCCGTGCCAGAGAGCTGGCATTAGACACCTGCTATAGAGCCAACCTCCTATCACAGAGAGGGCCACAGGTCAAGGATGCAAGCTTTTGTTTCTCTTCTTCTTCCTTCCTGTCCAACATGCTGGAGGAACTGGGTTGTGGAAGGGAAGTGGCAGGGGCAGGGATCAGAGCAGAGCAATGGCCAGGAAAGTGTTTCAGGGCCAGATTTGGGGCTACCAACTCCAGTTCATGACTCAGGGACCCACCTGGGTCTGCAACCGGGACAGGAGAAACTGAATTTAAGTTGAGTTTGAAGATGATGATTTGACCTGGTCTGAGTTCTAATACTGAAAGATGACTAAATTTACTCTAGTTGGAATCACCGGCATATGCTTAGTATCAAATCCCTCTTTCTACTCTTGCTCTCCAGCCATGCTTATTGGAAATTTCTCCAGATAGTCATTCGATCTGTCACAACCCTGCTC
Source organism: Dasyprocta punctata (assembly GCA_004363535.1). Lineage (NCBI taxonomy): Eukaryota > Metazoa > Chordata > Mammalia > Rodentia > Dasyproctidae > Dasyprocta > Dasyprocta punctata. The sequence continues at coordinate 115,266 of RJWM01001108.1, forward strand.
ACCTTCTTCCAGCAGGCACACATCACACTTTCTCTTCTCCTTGTCTTTACAGGGTCTGCCCCTGCTCCCTTTGTGAGTCCAGTTCTGCTCAGTCCTTGCCTTGCTCGGCCACTGTGGCCTCCTTTCCTTAAATGTGCCAAGCACATTCTTGCCTTGGGATGTTTGCTCTTCCCTCTGCTGGAAACACTGCTCCTTGGGTATTTGCATCTCTCTTTTCATTTGAGTTCCACTAAATTGTCCTGTCCTTAGAGAGGCCATCTCTAGTCCTTATCCAAAGTAGCAGCCCTGCAGCTCACGTCAAGAAGCCCTCTCCTTCCTTCATGGCTCTCAGCTCTAGTCGTGTTACATGCTTCTGATGAGCGTCTGTCTGCCCCCTCTGACAGTACCTAAGTTTCACAGGAGCAGTGGTTTTGTCTTTAGTTTATATTAATGTCCTGGGCAAATAATGGTGTCCAGCTCATTAAAAATTTCAACCATACTTATGGAACGAATGACTAAGTTCTCATTAAGGGCACGGAAAGAGATGTTCAAGGGAAATGAAATAAATTTTAGGATTTAGAAACAAACACTAATGTTTATAGTCCATTAAGTAGAGATTCATTTATAAACTCAATATTAGAGTGAAGACCTAGCATAACAAAAAATTGCTGTTTTGCTCATTTGACTTACTAACATAAAATGTAAGGCTTACTCCAGAAAGCTTTGCATGAACTCTAAGATAAGGGGCGAGTTTCATGGAAGTTGACACATCCGGTAGATGTAAAAAGGACACTTCTATTTTGCAACTGCTCCCATCAAAGGTCAAGTTTATTTTCTCATGCTTTGAATCTGGACATGGGCTTGTGGCTTTCTCTGACCAACAAAACATGTAGGTAAGAAATGGTATTTTTAAACTGTGGCTTGTCCTCTGTTGCTACTGGGAAGCAGGTGAAACAAAAGCAGAACTGCTTAGTCGATGCTAGCCCAAATTGCTAACTCACAGAATTACAAGGTAATGGATAATTGTTTTCTGAAGCTACTCAGCTATGGAAGATTTGGTGTGTTTGTTACACAGCCAAGACTGACTGATTTCCTACGCCATCTGTGCTATGACAGGTTCTACCACTGAAAACTATAAAGACACATAGATGATAGCTTCTAGCTCCTCTGTCTACAAGAAAACATAGGCGCATACAAAAGGAAGCCCAAGAGAACTGGGTTAGAACCCAGCTAAACTATGTATTGGTCATGAAACCTGGGGCAAATGCTTAACCTTTCCAAACCTTGGTTTTCCTCATATGCAAAACAGAGAATAGGCCTAAACTATTTCCCTTCATCTCCTGCTACTCAAAGTTTCATCCAAAGCCCAGCAACACCCTGATGTACGGGAACTTCTCGCAAATGAAGAATCTCAGGCTCTACCCTGGCCCTGCTGAATCAAACCCTGCACTTTAACAAGACGCCCTGCAATCTTTGCGTCCACTCCTGCCCGAGAAGCTCCAACTGACCACCCTGACAGGGGGCACAGCGGCCATCTCTCACGGACCCCCGGCAGAGTAAAGAGCAGCCTTTCCCTAGGATCCTTCTTTGTTTTCCAGTCTTCCAGAGAAACTCGATCCGGTATATTTTTCTTGGCTTCCTCACAGGGAGACTGGCTCAGCGGCTGAGGAGCTTTTTTTCAGGGCGCAGCTAAAACTGCAGCCTGGTAGTTCAGTTGGGCAGTGGTCAGCGAGCCCTCAAGCCCCTCCTGCCTAAGGATGCCCAATCGGTGGTAAACTTTTGATGATTATGTCCCAGTCTTAGCCCTGCCTTGAAGGGACCAGGCAGCGAGGCTGCTTCTACTCGAAACCCTGGGAGGCCCGACTGGAGCTTGCATGCACATTTCCTCTGCATTTCTTAAGCTACCCGCGCAGGCAGGATCTCCGCTTCTTCCTGACCAGCCGGACCTGCTCTGGCGGCTGAGCATGCCCAGTTCAACTGCGAGTGTGGCCCCAGTCCCCAGTGCGCAGGTGCCACGTCTCCGGGTTTTGGTGGCCGCCGGGCTGGAGAAGGAGGCGGCGAGCGCTGCGGGGAGGAGGGAGCCCTCCGGGAGTCCGGGAGTAGCTCTCCGAGGGTCCACACAAAGGGCGATGCTGCACCACACACCGTTAGGGCCAGAGAGTGAGTGGACTGGAGGCAGCTGGGGCCGGTGCTGGGCGAGGGCGAGGCGGAAAGTGACTGGAGCAGCGTCTCGGGGACCGAGGCGGTGGGGGAGGGGGCTGTGTGTTTCAGGTTGCACTTGGGGGAAGACTTTTGGAACCACTTTCTGTCTCGATGGCTTAGGGAAGCTTGAGAGAGAGAGGGAAGGAGGGAGAGATTCTAGTACTACTTGCTTTGGAAGATTGTTTTAAGGATGAAATGAATAAAAAGCATTTAGAACAGTGCCTGGCGCAGTGTTTATTAAACGAAATATAAACAAATCACCGAGCCCCCGGCCTCCGTCCAGAGCAGCGGCTCTGGGGCAGTTGCCTCCAGTCCTGAGACCCTCGGCCCACTGCCAGGCCCCCAGCCGAGGAGGGATCCCCCACTCCCGGCCCTGCGCGCGAGTGCGCACCCTGACCCCCGGGCACTGGGCAGGTGCTGCGGGGGCAGCCGGGGGGACCCCCACGAGCGGCGGCGGGGCGGCCCCCCTGGAGGCCCCTCCCACCTTCTCCAGCGCTGCCAGCCTCGGCCCCTGCCGGGCCCGGCCCGGCCCGCCCGGCGCCCCCTCCCCGCCCCGCGGCTCCCGGCAGCCGGAGGCCGGCCCGGCCCCTGCCCACCCCCAGCCCAGCCGGGCGCGCCGCACTGGGCATGCTCCGTAGCCCGGGCAGGTTGGGGCTGCGAGGCAGGCGACAGCTCGGGCTCCGGAGCCGGGCGGCGAGAGCGAGGAGGGAGACTCCGGGGCCGAGGAGGAGGAGCGGCGGCCACCGAGGGGCGGCGGGCCCGGGGCCGGGCGCGCGGAGCCCGGCGGGCGGCCGATCGGGCCGGAGCCGTCCCGGGGGCTCCGGGAGGCGACCGCGGGGAACCCCGCCCGGGGCGGAGGTGAGGACCGCGCGGCGGGGGCGGGAGGCCGGGCGGGGGGCGGAGGCGGGCGGAGGGCGGGGCGGGGGCTCGCGGCGGCTCCCGATGGCGGGGAGGGGGTTGGTGGTGCCGGGAGCGGTGAGTGAGCTGCACGGCCAGCGAGAGCTCGCACACACGCGCGCACACACGCGCGCACACACTGGGTCTCCAGGCGGCGGCCGCGGCCGCATCCCCGGCAGCAGCTCCGGCGAAGTGACAGGTAGGGGAAGGCATTCGGGTCCCGCCCGAGGATGCTCCCGCGCGCCCCGGCCCGCGGGCTCGGTTCGCGCTCGGCGGGTGCGTCCCGGACGCGCGCGCACCCGGACGCCCTGCCGGGACTCGGTGCAGGTGCGGGGTGTCGGGCGCCCTGCGCGTGCGAGGCAGGGGACCCCACCGCCACCCCCTCCCCTGTAGTCATCGCCTGCTGGGTTTCCTCAGACTATCCAGACATTCACCCGCTTTGGAGCTGGAAATAACTCGGCTCGACGTGTATATGATTATTTTGATTGGAAATAGTTGGCGCCGTGCGAGGCATGTAAATGTGTATGCATGAGAATCTTCTTAACCTCTCCCGGGGATATCGGAAACGGTGGACCATCTCCACTTCAAACAACCCTGCAGCCTCGGCCCTCCTGGGGGAGGGTGTTTGGGCCTTCGAAAAGCATATAGTGGAAGGAGGCTAAAGGTTGCGTTATGTTATGTTCACAGTTTTAAAGTTGCTTTTTTCTGTAACCAATTAGATCCTGTCTATATAGTACAGTACTTCTGAGCGTAGAATTTGTAGACGACTGCAGAAGTATAAAAATGTGGGATTCTCCAGTTTTCACGTGTGTCTATGTGCAACTTTACCTGGAAAACAAACAAACACGCAAAAAACCCCAACAACTTGATTTTCTAGAAACAAAGGTAAAATGCCTGTTACGTTTCCATCAATATGCATGCAGTAGAGAAATGACTTTATGAAAAACTCTTGTAGTGATTCTAGCTCTTGTTTTAAAGCACAGCGTTGAGATTTAATTTTGGGCAAAACACTCGTATATAGTCACCATAAATGTGTATTTTTAAACCGTGAATGTGATGGTCTGTAAATTTAAGTTTCAGGTGTGTGGAGATAGCTGCTTAACAATTTTGTTGGATGAGTAACAATGAATGACGCTCAAACATAGACAGCTGTATGTATAACGTCTCAAAATGGAATTCGAGTTTTCTCTTTCAAGATAAATCATATTCATATAGTAAGCATAACCAAGGAAAGCAACTGGTGACTTTACCTGAGCATTCTCCTAGGAGGTTAAGAGAGTGTCAGAGGACACTCTGCTCTTTAAATAGAAGAATTGCATGTTACCCTAAAAAATTTTCTTTTTTTTTTAATTGTTTGCAAGATTGTCGATTTCAGTACTGTGTGGGTGACCCGAGAACTTAATATTTTGTACTCTTCAAACTTTAGTGACCTCAGTTACAGAATCATACAGAAGATCAAAAATGTAGCCCAGCAGGAGCATGTGGTGTAATCCCTGTCTGTGTTATGTAATCTAGAATGCTGTTTTTCATAGGACTTTCTTGCATAGTTTTTAGCTGGTGTATTACTCTATTATGTCATCCTTTTGCACCATGGAAGTCTAATAAGTGACTGCTGTCTTGAGAGAACACCTGTTTTCATAAAAATTCGCTTTTTAGATGGAATAGCACTTTGATTAGCATTTTTGTGTGGATGAGACTTTTTCTGCCTTACCTGGTAATCCTTCAAAGGTGATGTATTATAATACATCGAGAGGCTCCATGTATTAGATTACTGATTACATTTTCCTCCAACAATATTGTTACTCAGCCTTCAGAATTGAGTTTTGATTTAGCTTTGATGATACCACTACCCAACTCTGACTTAATCGCAGTGGAAATGCTGTTCTACAAGTAACTGTCAAAACAACATTTCAAAGACTTCATTTGATCAGTGGGTGCACATTTACATCTGTTGGAATAATTCTACCTTTATTTTACAAAAGCACACCCACGCAGAAGAGCTTTGCTCTAAAATACGCTTTTGGAAGTTTTATATTTGTGTGCCTGAAAAGATGAGTGATGTTTAAACTACCTACTTGCTCTAGAATGCTGGGTGGTGTATTGTTATCTTATGAGATAGTGAAATGGGCGAGTTTAAAAAATGATAAAGGTTACCAAAAAGCTTTTGCAGAATGGGATTTTAAAACTTGCATCACCTTTGAAATATTTTGTTCCCAGCAGAAACTAGACGTTTCTAAGAACATATCCAACCTTCCTTTAGGTTAATGTACTACTGCTGATTTTGGCAACAGGGGACAGTTATACTTGGCAATCTCAATGAATGTGTTGTTTTCCTAGGATACTCCTAAGTCTGTTTTAAGGTTTGATTTATTAGGAATTGAGAGGATGACTAATTGCTTGCCTTACATGCATCCTCTACCCTGCCCTGCAAGTGAAATTGAGGTGAAATTGAGCTGCAGGGTTACTAGGCTGTTTTAGTTAAATCCATCACAGTGGCATGCTAATTTGTGAAAGGTCCTGGTGCACAGGAAGTTAGTTTCTGGGTTTAGTGGACTTTCATCCCCAGTTGTTCAGATGTAGCTGGCGAACTCAAATATTGGAATGAATGAACAATTTTTACAGATTATTTTCTAAAAGTTGGTAATTTGCTGTCATCTTTGATTTTTTAATTTTAAAATCTTGCACTGAGATTACATTTAGTCATATTCGATCAGAGCACCTAGATAATGTCATTATGGGAAGGAAAGATTATATGTATTTCTCATGTTTTCCACAAATGTCCTTAATAGTGAACACAGATATTTTTGCAGAAGCAATATATTCTTTGAATGTAAAATTATTTAGCAAATTGGAACCAAATTATTGTCATTTGTGACCACTTTTGAAGTAAAGATGAAGCAGATGTTTATTTGCACTGATGATGCAGGTTTTGAATAAATCATCTTATCACTGTGAGTCCCTGTAAAATCAGGAACTCGTGTGTTTGATATGCAGAATGAGGTCAAGGACTGATGAAGACATTTTAATGATCACGGTTGGTGTTTCATGTCCAGGCCGAAGTTTGTAAAACAGTTTTTTTTTTTTCTCTTCATAGTAGGAACTTGTAGGCATATCAGGGTCTGTCAAAAAGACTTACCTGCCTATTGTGAACTAAATATGGCTTTCCAGCCCTGATGGGCCACAGCAGTGGCCTTCAGATTTTGTTGTTGGTGTTTAAATGTTAGCTGTGTTTGCAGGAATACTGTTTAATTCTCAGGGCTGTTCATTTCACATTATCTTCTTTCTGTCATACACGGGAAATAAAATAACCTTGCTTGTATCCCTTAGTGTTTGTTTTTCGGTTTAGTAGTTTTTCTTTTGATAAAGACTCACCCTTTCAAGTAAAATACTTTCTCAAGTTGTAGTATTATTTATCTGGCTATGCCTTAGAGTGATATAAAGGTTTTGCCTGTAGGCTGTGATTCTTTAGTTCACCAAACATGAAAGTGAGTGTACTTAGCCCATTGTGGAGGTAGACCCAGGAAATAATTGATAACTGAGTGGGTGAGTCACAAATTTGCATTATCTTTGTTAGAATTAAGCCTGCTTTCAAAAAGTCACCCCACTGCTACTTTTATTCACAAGGCCTGTTTCACTGGATTGCAACAACCACCTCCATATTCCACTTTACAAAACCTGGCTGGACACTCATGCCTTTGAATTCCTATGCTCTCCTGAAGGTATCTCACAAGTTCCAAAGCATGAAAGTAAAATGCACAACCTGTTAATTCTCAGTTAGGAGAACATTATGTTCAAAGGAATGAAGGACCAGCTTAATTTTTATTTTCCCTGCCTGAAGTCTCTGTACTTATTCTTTCCTGTACTTTATGGAACCAGAGTAGTTGAAAGGGTCATAAATCAGGAAGTTTTTCTCTGAAAACATCTCTTATCTACTACTTATAAAACTTTCAATGAGAATGTCACACACCATGTGACCACACAATAGTGTTATCTTCTCCCCTTGACTGGGAGTCTGTTTCACAGTCATCCCATGATCCTTTGGGAAGTCGTACCTGTAGGGAGTGAAACATGGTTAGGCCAGGGAGCCTTGCTTGAGAATACATTGCTCTCCTCAAGGTCCTTTTCCTCCAGAACAGTTAAATGATGATTGTAGCTTCTTTGACCTAGAGGAATTTGAAAAAGTCATTTACTTAGAAACAAACAAAAAAATTAACATTAATTACAAGGAACTCTTCCCGGAGAGAAAAGATCACTGAGCACTCATTTTACACTGCCACCTCCCTTTCTCCTCTAAAACAGGAGTTTCTCCTCAGATCCATCCACCAAGTTGTGTGGATGCAATTTGGTGGGTCCATGAATGTAGTTGGCAAATCTTACTTCCAGGTAAGAATTAGAACAGGTAATAGAGACACTGCTAGACCTTGACATTTAATGGATTGAAAAGAAGCACATGTATTGCTCTGTGAGTTTAAGAGTTGTTACCTTGCTTAGTGTATTTCAATATGATTAATTTTTATTACGCTTCTAATTATTTAATATCATACATAAAATATGCTGCAAAGGATCTAGAAGATTCATCAGGTTGCACATGGTGTCTGTCACCCACAGAAGGTGCAAAACATCTGCTCTAGAAAATCTCTTTTGGGGCAGCTAGTGGGTGACTGGGGTTGCCATTGTGGTTGATTTTAAAGTAGGGAAGACCTCCAGGCATTTGCGTATGGAAGGTCTGAGGTTGAATCATGACAGCGTCCTGTGGTCCTGGACATCCTCTCTGAACATCAGTTGCTTGTCCTTAGAAGGCGAGAATAATCCTATGCACTAATGTGCCCAGTGCTGCACTATGAATGACTCAGGGTACCATGTCACTGCTTGGTGCTGCTGTAGCTGCTGCTTCTCCTACTAATGCTGCTAATATTATTGCTCACCCTCTTTATTTGCTCCCATAAGGGCAAATATCTGTACAAACTGGGTGGAAGAGATTGCTGTAAAACTTGGAACACTTTTATACTGTCACCTTGTGCATATGGAAACTTCTGGTTATCCCAGAGCCACCATGAAGTGCCAAATCTTCTCTTGGACTTGCCTAACGCTGTAACTGTATTTGGATGGAGGGATCTAACATTAGCTCAGCACTCACAGCCTCAAGATTCAGTGACTGTGAGGTTTGAAACTATAACTCAGTGAGCCAGAAGCTGTTCTCAAAGTATCGGTGTCTCCCAGCTAGGCGTTTTGGAAGACCATATTAAGTGATTTAGGCTTCAAAGGACAGAAATGTCCACTAGAAGAAAGTGGGGATTACTGGTGGTTAGGAAGAGGCAACATAGCTCCTGTTTTTCCCCTGGGCTTCAGTGAGAACAGTCAACTTGGCTGCTTTGCATGGAAATAGCAACAGCAAAGCAAATCCACCGACATTGGTTGAACACTTGAAATGTGCTGCTTTACTTAGTCTTCCTAAAGGTCTGTTTTGGTGAGTACTAATAGTCTCTGCAGTTTGCATTTGGGGAAACTGAGGCTTGGGGAGGTTAAGTTAGTTACCACAGGGGATGGAGTTTGTGATGTACCCAAGTATGGCTGAGCAGGCATCAGGGCTTTAGGGAGCGGCAGGACTTGTGTCTGTTCTTGGGCCCCTTCTCAGGGCCACCAGATCCTTACCGGGTGGGCCTGGGGCTCAGGTTGCCAGTGTCTTCATTTTCAAGAGAAGCATGGACTCCAGGTTTCTTTGGAGTGTCAAATGTCATTTAAGAATGTTTGGAAATAATAAAAATAAAAACAGACATGTCAACCCATGGCCAAACCAAATATGTTTGTGGAATGAATTCAGCTCAGAAACTCTCATTTTGAGCCTTTTGTCAAATGTAAGTACTGGGAAATACTGTGTACTAGAAAATGTCAGTGGTTTTGTTTTGCCTTTTTTATTGTTAAGTTGTTAAATTTCTTATACCGGTTATTACGGTTGTTTACTTTTCAGTGTGCTTGGAATACAGATCCTTAATTTCTGCCTGGTTTTTTTCTCTCCTCCATTGTCCCAAGATGTTGGCAAATAGACAAAATTGAGAGAGGCAAGACATGGTTTTCTCTCTTTTTATGGTGCTCCTGTAAAAAGCGAACAACGTAGCATACAGAGTGGGTGGCTCACTTATGGGGACGTGGAAATTCTCTTGCCTGTGTCACTGATTTGCGCTCTAACTGGTCACAAGATGTCCCTCCTGCTACTTGGTAGTTGCTATATTCGTCCTGAATGTATAGAATGTAGACCTGTTTCTGCAGGTCAGTGTTTCAAGGCATAATCCACTTATCAGCCCTCATTTTCCTCTTCGCTCTTGACTGCGGGTTCCTGCTAGATCAGTTGACTGTGTAGGGCTTCTGGATGACTTTGCTTCATGTCTACTGATGCACTATCCTTGGACAAATTACCAAAATCTTCTCTGCAATTTAAGTTTTTGTTTTCAGTGGTTTTTAAAATGATGTAAGTGATATACTAATATGTTCCAGTTAAAATGACAATGCAGAAATAGAGAAGCAAAATGTAAAGTACTCTTTACCACCTACATCCATCCCCAGATATAACCATGGGAACGGTTTAGACTGCCTCTTCCTACCCCTTTTCTATGCACTTGGATTTATAAATACATATACATGTCTTTTCTTATTACATAAACTGGATCATACTATATATATGTTTATATATATATATTTCTGTGGCTTGCTTTTGTCCATTTAACTATACATCCTGGATATTTAATCATGTCGATATAGTAACTACCTCATTCTTTCTAACATCACATAAAATTTGGTAGTATGCATATACCATACTTTTCGTGACAGGTTTTTCCCCATGTGTGCGCTAACATGGCGCTGGAAAGCGCCTCGCTGTTCCCGCCCACGCTTTTCACGCAGGCGCCAGTGATCCTCCAATCAGCTGTCAATATGTCATTCCGCTGCCCTTTTAACTCCGCCCTGCCAAATTCCAAATAAAGCTGGGTTCCCCCCATCAAACTTCCCAAGGGTGTTTGAGTCTCTTCGGTAGCCCTCCTGTGCCCTCAATTAAAGCTTTTCTTTCCTTCTGTTTTCTCTCTTTTCTCTCTCACGCCACAGAAGACTAAACACTTTACCTGACCATTTTTATAATTGCACTATTGCAAAATGAAAGATTATAAAGTTCTTTTTTTGTAGGTGTTCAGGTATTTGTGCGAGAGCTTCTTGTAGCTAGATTCCAAGAGACAACTATTTGATCAAAGGGATATACGCATTGTAAATTTTGAGAGGGCCTTGCCAAAAAAGATCCCCATGAAATTGCTGTCTTGTATGTCCTCAAATTATGCACCTGTATGTGAAGTGCAGCTCACGTGGTTATACTGCTTTACTAATTAACTTAGATTTCAGTTACATACAGTATCCCAGGACATAACTTTAGAAATAGACCATGTCCTTAAAATGCCTTGAAAATACAGTACTTTTAAAAAGAATATACCAAGAAAGGGACTAGTGTAGAAGCCATTGAATAAAGAGCTATCTTGTAGAATCAGAACTGACAATCTATTTTCTGATCAGTTTGGTTAGCTGTGACTCTCTAAATTCCTCCTAGCAGAGCCAGGATGTGGCCAGAGAGAGCTTGTACAGTCAACACACAACAGAGGGTGATATAGACCCTGAGACACCCAAGTTTATTGCACTACTAAAAACCCTGTGCAAGTGTGTTTGTAGCTTTAGACTTTGGATCAGCTCTCCAAGCCAAATGTTCTACATTAGTTGGTTAAAATAACCACAGACTGAAATAATTGGAAAACACTGTGTCTGTATTGAACATGTTTAGACTTTTTCCTTGTTAATATTTTCTAAACAATACAATATAGCAACTATTTACATTGTATTAGGTGTTGTTGATAATTGGGAGATGATTTAAGAGTTAGGGGAAGATGTGTAAAGATTATATGCAAATGCTACAGCTTTTATATAAGGGACTTGACTATCTGTGGATATTGATATCTGTGGGGTATCCTGGAACCAAACACTTGTTACTGAGGGAAAATGGTACTTAATTATGTAAGTATCCCTTTTACCTTCTACTTAGAGAACCAGAATATTCCAAGACAATGCTATCTTATTGAGTTTTCTGCAGTAGAAACCTGAAGTTAATTATGATGAATTTTTTAGAAATGATTTTTACATAAAGAGCTGTGTAAATTAATGAAATTACACTGTATTTTCGTTTAGAGAAATAGAAATTACAGAAAATCTAGGTTATTAATTTAAAACTTTTTTTCAGATGTGTCACCTTTGATAACCGTAATTGTTGTCAATAATATAAAGTTGATGATTACTTTTCAAAATTTTATGACATTTGCTACAGGAATTGGAATCACCTTGAAGTATTAGAGTATCAAGGCTAGCAAAACTTGATGTGGATAAATGGCCAGGTAATACAATTTTGTTTCTGTTTTCCACAGACAGATTTGGTTCTTTCGTCTATCTCTCTAGATATTCATTTTTAAAGAAAAATTCTGGTTAGGTTGGCAGTGACATTCAAATCCTGGTTGTATGCCTTCTGCGTGTTTATTTTCACAGCACACAAAATTGTAGAAATATGGTTGGACTCAGCAGCATTTCTTTGGCATTGAAACCTTTCATAGTCAAGGAAGCGTGCGCTTGGTTTTGCTCAGGGAGGTGTTAGTGTTTCACAGTTTACAGATGCTTTCCTTTGACAGTGTTGGCAGAAGCCTGATGGAAGACCACGCCAGGTCACTCTTTAAGCCCTTGTCCATCAGGGCTGTGGCCCTGCGAACCAAGTCCTCTGAGGAGAGCATAATAAAAGGATTGTTGAGAAGGTGTGTGTGGGCAAGTGACCCTTAATCCGATGAGTGCTATAAGGGACCTTGCCATGATGGGCTGCTATTCTGACTCCAGGGATAGGGGCCGGAAGGAGCATCTGATTGCAGCTGTGTCCCTTTGAGGAGGACGCAGTCTACCTGCAATATCTCACCGGGAAGACTGGGAAATGAGTATACCTGCCTCTCTCTTCTCCTGACCCCCACAGTCCATGAATGCCTTCCATTAACTGAACCCCGACAGAAACCGAGGGCAAAGGCAAGGGTGGGAAGGGAAAAGGCACACCCGCACACGTGCCCTCCTAGCGTGGATGTGGGCATCGGTGACAGGCCAAGGCTGGAAGTTCGTCTCTGGCTTTGTGGGGGAAGAAAACTGCACCTGCAATCATTACTTTGCAAGTTGAAAATGTTCCGTGGTGCCACATGGCTGGGATCGGTAAGATTTGTGGTGAGATTTAGAGTAACATTTGAAAGAAATCTAGTGTCATTTGGAATGGATTGTGTTTCTTAGGAGATGCATAAAATGGGAAACTTTATATGTTTACCCGATGAACCAAAAATGTAGGCTTAGAGGTAGAAGGGATTCATAAAATCTGTCACCATGGAGTTGGATACCCAAGATATAATTCCTTTGCTTTTAATATTTTATGAAAATATTTTATCTAAAATGTCAGGTACCTGGGGGAAGAGACTAGGAGGAAATTAAGGTTATTAGCAGTAATTTTCCTTCAAAGAAGTCAATTTAATGGAATCATTAGCGTGACTGGGTAGAAACGAACAAACTGTGTTTCCTATTTGTTTGGGCGTGATGGTCAAGAGTCTGACGTAGGCTCATTACTTCTCTTGCTTCCTGGGTCCTGCCGATTGAAAAGGTGATGACTGCTTTGTTTGGTTTGTGTACTTGTCCTCCGTGAACAAGCAGTGAAACTTGTTGGGAATCATAAGATCAGATGGCTGGAAGGAGTTCATCTCTTCTTACATCCAAATTTTATGGCATAAGAAACCAAGACTCCAGCCATTAGTAGATACTGCCGGGCAGATTCCTGGAGCTGGTATCTTTGGGGGAAATCATGTTAACATTGCAATCTGAAGGAACTGCACTAGGTTAACTCATTTCTTCTCCTACCATCAGAGGCACCTTAAGTTTCTGTTTCTAAGGGTTTGCTTGTCTATGGCACACACAATTACTTGCATGCATTAGGGCAGAGTTTCGTAAGTACCACTTTCACCACCTACTCTTTTTTTTTTTTTTTTTTTGCGGCACTGGGGATTGAACTCACAGCCTTGGCCTGTCAGGGCAGGCGCTTAAGCCACTGAGCCAAACTCCCGGCCCTGGTTTTTTGAGGCAGGGTCGCACTATGTAGCTCAGGTCGGCCTTGCGCCGCGTTGTAGCCCAAGCCGGCCTCGAACTCACAACGCTCCACCTACCTCAGCCTCCCGAGTGCTGGGATTAAAGGCGTGCGCCACCAGCCCGGCTTCACCACCCACTCTTTAGAATGATGTTCTCTGGGGGTCTCTAGGTTGCTCTTGACTTTTTTCATTCTGTAGGAGATGACTCATCACTTGTATCATTCTTACGCCCACCTAGTCACCAAACACATCTGTATCCCTGACATCCTATCTGAGCTCCAGATACATCCTGTTGTCTGAGAAAGATCTTGCCCCTAAAGTCCTATAAATGATTCGAAATCTGTGTTCAGAACAGGGGTTCTCCACTTTCACTCCAAATCTGTGTCTTATCCTGGGTTCTAAATTTTCATGAAACAGTTCACTCACCTGTCCGGTTCACACTGCCCATCTCTCATTTCTGTCTACTTTTTTCCACTCTCCTTGCTGCCACCTATGTTTATATCTTTATCCTTTCATGTCTTGGCTGCTCCAAGGTCCTTTCAGTTGACCTTCTTGTCTCTTTCATTCATTCCATCATGTATTCTACTGGCTGTTAAGTAAGCATCAGGTATACTAACAGTGATGGAGTTGCAGCTCTTGACCTTGGGTTTATTTTTACTAGAGGAGACAGATGAGTGAAAAGCTCCTTTATAAGTTTACATCTTTGCCCCTTGACTCCATTCTCTGCACTCAGCTAAAGTAATTTATACAAAACAAATCTTATTATAGCATTACCTCTGAAAGACTTCCAACAGCTCCCCATTGCTATTAGGATTGATCTGTTTCCTTAGTTTACCAAATGCAAGCCATTCATGCCCTGACCTCTACAATGAAGTTTCAACACCTTTCATTTACATCACCCACATTAAACTTTATCAAAATCCAAGAACACAGAAGACATGACCACTTTACCTTTGGTGACGTGGTACTCAATCCCTGTCTTCAGTCCACTGAACCTCCCGTGGGTCTTTATAGAACCTGCATAGCTGCCTTTGTTTCTGTAAAGCTGTCCTTGATTTCTACTCCAGTACAGGAGAACTCCCTACCTCAGTGCTCAAGTTGATTGGATGCAAATTTTAGTCACAACATAACCCTCCTGGGGAATGAACAAATCTGGTGTATATCACAGACTAAGTCAGTGTGTCTTAAGTGAATAAGTAAGTGCCATCATTGTAAATTCTGCAGATTGGGTGAAATAGAAAAGCAATGAATGAGTAAGCAAAAGAAGTGCTTATATATTTAATATAATGGAGCCAGAATTCTATGATTATTCATACTGGTGGCTGCAAAGTAGCAGAATGATCACTTTGGAAAAAAAATTGAAAACTCAGTATTTATTATTTCTGTTGACAGAAATCTTGACATTGTAATACATTAGTACACAGATCCAGAGCAGAAATTTCCCTGAAGATAGTTCATCATTTACCCCTGGTGGTCACACACGCATGTTGTTTTTTTTCTATTTTATGTGTTCAATTTTAATTAAGTTGTGCTTATTTTTTATAGTGCGTTATACCTTTGATTCAAATTGGGCTTGAAATTTTAGGCAAAAATATTTAATCAGATTATTAAGTGCAATTCTTGGTAATCTAACGTGCTTTATATTTATTTTCTTTTTGCACTTTATTTTCAGAATTGCCTGCGAATATAGCAGTGCCAAATAGAGAAAGCTATTAATTAATTGAAGGTACTATTCCACTGAATTTTGGTTTCAAAAGAACATCTTTGGGAGCTTAGTATTTATAATGGTTTAAATCTTGTGAAAAGAGTGGTTTTGAAATTCTTGACTACCCCACATCCAAGCTTGACGTGTTAATAGTGTTTAAGAGGTTTTTTTTTCCTTTGCAATTGGCATCTTTTTGATTTGGCAAATTTCTTTTAGTTTATGCTGAAAAAGTGCTGGTTGAGTGTGTTGATTTTTAAATATGTCATTATTCAAGTTTCAATGGATACAGCATTTAGGAGGATTACAGTTTAGTTATTGCAGCTGCTCAGAAAATACTTCACGATAGCACTTGGAAACACAGAGAATATTTCCTTTTATTTAGAGCCTTTTTGGACCTGTGAGGCCCTCTGAGAATCATAAGCCTGGCCTCATTCTGTCCATTTTTCATTCCCTTTGAAAGAATTTCAAAGTCACTCATTAAAGTTTCTCTCCATCTGTTATAAGTAACAGGGATTTCTTGTGAAGCTGCAAGAGGAAAGGAGAAAATTTAAACATGTAGAGGGTTTGCGCATTAATACGTATTCTGATAGTGAATTTGTTAGCACCAAGCTCTTCTGAACTGTTCATTCACATCTAAATTTTTATTTTCTGAGCTTGAATTTTATAAACAGGACTGACCAACATGTTTCCCATAACGATTGATGACCTAGAGGAATCTACTCCTTGACCAAGAGCCCTAGATGTCTTTTGAAAACTGGGAATGTTCCACTTTTTACTGAACCAAGGTGCTCCTAGCTTTGTTAGAGAGCATTAATTATCTGGAAGGTATACTTCATTTCTCAGTAGGGTTTCTGGTCTAGAATATTTCATGATAAATTTTTCCCTTTTCCTCCTGGAAGCGAGTGCAGGTTTTTTTATTGCAGAAGGACCAGGGTGCCAGGAACACAAGTGCTTGTGAATCACTGCTTCCTACCTTCACCAAAGGTATGAGTCCCACAGAACGGCTCTCCTCTCTCTGTCTCTGTCTCTGTCTCTGTCTCTGTCTCTGTCTCTGTGTCTCTCTCTTTCTTTCATACACACACACACACACACACACACACACACACTCACACACGTGCAGGCAACTAGGCCCTTGAGCCACACTGTGGAATGGGAGACATGAAAAGACACGCCGAAGGAAGAAATGGATCAGTTCTTGGATGTAGTTGTCTTTACACGGTAGTGTTGTGATTTCCCAAGATATTTTTAAAATTAAGTCACAAGCCTATTGTGCCTTAGTTTTAGGGAGTATGCAGTGTATGCTGCAAGTCTTGTGAATGCAACCCTGTTTCATTCTCTCAGCAATTCTGTGGGTTAGGTATAGTTATTAGTGTTTGATCCTAAGACAGCTGAGTGACTGAAGCATTCACTGTAACTTACCTGGTTGATCAGTGTTACAGATTAGCTGCAAAATAAGGCTGACCTGGATTTATCCAGCTCATTTGTGGCTGTGTGTGGGCAGAGGAAAGGCCACACGAGGACACCGAAGGTGATAGTCCTCAAGCCAAGAGAGAAGCCTCAGGACAAACCAAGCCTAAAGGCACCTTGCTCATGGGGTTCCAGCCTCCAGAAAATAGATTTCTGTTCCTTAAGGTCTTCAGTTTTGGGTATTTTTGTTATTACAATCACAGGGAACTTATACGGTAAGTTTTTATTTTGCATGTGCCTGAAAGCAGTCGTCCAATTGAAACTGTAACAAAATGAATTACAGAATAAGATAAGTAAATGATTAATTAGTTTTACTTTTTCTTTTTTAATCCTTTTTTGGAATGTTGTCCTTACGGTACTACATATAGTTATTTCGATTACTTGTTTTTGTCCCATCCCAGTATACACAAATGCACACACACACACACACACACACACACTCACACACACAAAAAAAACCATACACACATATGTATACTGAGCTTTTCCAAGCAAACATTGCTGAGTTTTGTTTCCTCATTACTGTAGCACAATATTTAACATGGAGCAAGCATTTTATACTTGCCTGTTGAGTAAATTATTTAAGGAATGTATTTGGCACTTCAGGAAAACAGAATGGTCAGAGTAGACTAATGATAAATAATAAAAGTCATATACACTCTTCTGTCATTTCAAAATAAGAATTTTGGCATTTGAACTAATTTCAAAAAGGTGATCCTTGTCTCGAGGTGGGTTAGATGACAGAGTATTAACTTTTACTGAGTCTTACTAAGAGTTAATTTGTGCATGGGTAGAGATTAGGTAACTCATGTATTTCCTTTAATCTGCTCTTTATTTTTCCTTTGTGAGTTTCACACACTTTTTTTAAGGACTCTTAAAGAAGTTACATGGGCTTAAATCTTTTTCTATGATTAGGCACTTGAATTTTTGTCTAATTTATAATCTGATAAATAATGTATCCTAGTGGAATTTCTGTACCAACCTAAGTCCTGGGGTAGTTTCTCTAAAATGAAGTAAAAGTGTTTTTGACTGTTAACATTTTAACAGTACTCCAAAAAATTTTAATTTCTGTTTAGTTAGTTGGTACTTTTTCTTTGCCATAATTTTTCTGTGAAGAAATTAGCATAATGCTTTCATTAAGTATAGTACAATGTTTTGCTTGATTTGGTTCCTGTCAGGGGAAAAACCCACCAGCACAATTGAGGTGCTGTGAGTTATTTTATTAATTCGTAAGTAAACAACTGATCTAGAAATAAAATATTTGTGGAATTGAGGCTATAAAATAGTGAACATACCAGCCACGCATTTTCTGCTTAATGCATTTTTGAATGTGAAAACTAGAAATAGAGACATTTTACACAGAAAGCGTTTCATTATATGCTTTAATCAACAAAGGAATACCATGATTTTTCTTTTTCACAATAGTATTATTCGAGTAAGCTTCTTAAATGTTACAGTGCTATTTTGTTAGTTAATTCATGTAGGAATATGATTGTGTATATGTTTTGTTTAAAACATCACCAGAACCTGACTTAGCTACAGTAAAGAAAGAGGCAAAGTAGTAGACATCTAGTTCCCTTTATGCTTGTGGATAGAATTTCAGTGATTCACATGCAGTGATATGGTGATTTGAATGTATTTGAATAAATTATTAGCTGTGTGTGGCTTTATCCAACAGCTATAATTTAGTCTCATTTTTTAAGTCAGGTCTGTACAGTAACTAGCACACAGTAGGACTTTTAAATATATTCTAAAATTAATATGTAAGATGAGGACACTGGCCACATCATGTTCTTCTACTTTTCTTCCTGATTTAATGTTTTTTTTTTCCTTCCTATTTTGGATTTGTATGTGTTCTGCTGTTTCTAAAACTGGTATCTAAGCAATGCATTTTTTAACATTAATTATCAAGTTTTGTCTTACTCTTAAATTTCATGTGGTTATGTAAGGCAACATAAGTGGGTATCATCTACCTTGCTGGCACCTACTTTTCTTAATTGAAAATATATATTGACCTTAGGGCTGGGAGTTTGGCTCAGTGGCTTAAGCGCCTATCTGGCAGGCACAAGGTTGTGAGTTCGATCCCTGGTGCTGCAAAGAAAAAAAAAAAAAGAAAATATATATTGACTTGGCTATAGCTTTGAAATGTAGGATAATTGACTAGGTTCTGAAAAGACAAAGCCTAATCTGATTGTAAATTCCTGTTCCTATAACGCCCTCAGTTACATAACAAAAATAAGAAAATTGTCAAAACCTTTGACAAGAAAATTGTCAAAACCTTTGGACAGGTATTGGCCTTAGATAATGTAAACTTACCCATGGGAAATGATTCATTTTCTGAAGAATCTTTTATCATGCTAAAGATTGAACATAGAATCTCGAGGATGTGACTCTTTGGTTGTTATAACCCCAAGACATAGGAAGAACTCATTATTCCTTTTGATAAAATGCTGTTTAAATTTTTTAATCAATTAATTATTTTTATTATTACACGTTTGCACCACATAATAATTACACTTACTGGGGAGTTGGCACATGCACATACTATATCTTGATTTTTTTTCTCTGTTTTTGGAAGAATGTTTTAAAATCTGTCGATTGTATGACTCATACATACAATGAGGAGAAATAGGAATTAAATCACCAATGAAAGTTTTCCCCTGCCTGGATTGCTTCCTTGGACCTTTCAATCCTAGAAAGAATGAAGAGAAGTCATCAGGACAGCAAACTCATTTACCTAGACGAGAAAGGATATATTTCATAACTGAAGATCCAATGTAGAAAATACCTCTTGAAAGTTCGTTGCAAGTATCATACCAACATATTAGGAAAGAAACCAACATGTATTTGAGTACCCTGTAGAGGTCAGGAACTCCACCAGGCCCTCTTCTTTAGGAGGAAGTTGAGCAAAGTGGGCACGAGTGTATTGTGGGTCCAAGCATTGCTACTGAAAGGTGAGTGATTATGGCCAAGATCCTGATTTCCTCTTCCTCAGCATTGCGGTTTACATCTGTCCTATGAGATAGGTGGTAATGTCCTCATTCTTCGGATAAGGAGACTGAGGCATGTGGAAGTAAGTTGCTTAGAACCACATAACTGGCACATTGCAGAGTTTGAATCTAGAGTCAGATGCTACTCAGGACCCCATCCTCCCTTTCCCATTTCCTTGTGGCTTTCTCCAAGGATGTCTTTGCTTGGTTGCTTTCCTGTTGAATCAGTTCAGATTAGGGTCTGCTTAATACAAAAAGGCTCTGCAAAGGGATTTGGGAGAAGTGACTTGTGACAGGCCATTATCCTAGGTGAGTGTGTGTCCTTGGATGAGCTGTGTCATCTTACCTGAGTTTGTCCAGCGAGTGAAAGATGTAGATTTGAAGATCTCTTTTTCTCCCCAGATTATCCTTTCATTACCTTAAAGTTTTCCTCTCCATCTCTAGTGATAGTCTGTGTTGAAGTCTATTTTGTGTTAATGTTAATATAGCCAGTCAGTTTGGCTTTCTTTTATTTAGTGTTTGCATGGTATAATTTTCCTATATTTGCAACCTTTTTGTGTGTTTCTGTTTAAAGAGTGTCTCTTTGTAGAAAGTGTTTAGATAAAATTTCTACTTTTTTAATCCATTCTGATGGTCTTTGCCATTTGAATGGAGTGTTTAGTGCATTTACATTTAAACAAATCATTATTAATAATGGTTACATCCTGAGTTAAAGTTTATTAGACATGTTGCATATGAACTTTGATGATCTGTATCTTCTTAGTTTGTTTAGTTAGTTTAGTTTTGTCTTAACTTTACCAAAAAAAAAAAAAGCCTTACATAGGTTGGATAATTGTATCAAGCACTGTAACTGGTCGGTTGAATGGGTAACATTTAGTAAAATATAAATAGAAAACAACTTTATTCTTTTTCCTCCTCTACTTTGGGTGATATTTTTGACACATCTCATAGTTTTGAGTCATTTTAAAATATTGAAACAACCTAATTTTTAAATATTAGAAAACCATAGGCAAATATAATTGTAACACACTTTCTCTGAGTCACTTTATGGCTTCTATTCTTTTTAGCCTTCAGGCCTGATCCCAGACTTGGTGATAGAAAAGTAATTTCTAATTTAACTCTTGCACTGTCTTCTACTCACTCTGGCTTCTCCAGAGTTGCCAGGGATACAAAAGAGGGGACGAGGCTGCTGAGCCTAGCTAGTGCCATTTGTCTTACGTTTTTCTCATTAACACCTTGATGGATTCTTTGGAGATCCATTGAAATGTTCATTGGCGCTATGATTGTATTTGTTATGGGCAGTGCCATCTCTGAGTGACCACTTAAGATCTTCAGCTCCTGTCCTCTACTGGTACATCACTGAAGTATCTGTGTGCCCCATTCAGGCCACCCACTTGGGTAGAAAGCTTATCGATTCACTCAGACCTGACTACTTCCATGGTATTTACTTGGTTCAGGGAAACACACATCTTAACACCACTGGCTTTTGAAGCCCACATTGTTCCCATGGCCACTGAGCCTCTGTGGCTTTGTTCTGTTATTACAAGAAGCTTCAGCCAGGCTTAGGGACACCATCATCACTCGTGTCCCAAGGAGCAGGCTATGAACTCCCCACACTGAGACAAACATCCAGGGAGGGAATGGAGTAGCAGCCTCCCTCACCACCTACAGACCTGTTGATGAGGGTTGATTTTGGCACTTGGTCTACCCTGGTAGAGAAGGCAGGAAAGGCAACTGTAAAATTTTCTTTGAAGAGTCATCTTCTGCAGTGCAAGTTCTTGTCATATACTGATATGGAAAATTTCCCAAGTCAAGCCAAACCAAACCAAACCAAAAGGAAGACTCTTTGCACCAAGGAGATGAGATGGCAGCATTTAATCTTTATACCAGTGGACTCTTGGAGTTCATGCCAGCAGACCATTGCAGGGATAATTCCTCCCTAGCAATGGCCCTGAATCCAGAAGGAGTTTAGTCTATGTAGAATTAGCAGTGGGAGGTACAAAACAAGTCACCAAATGTTACATGATTGGTTACATACATTAAATCATATATTGACAGACAGGCTAGTCTTGAAACAATAGAAACATTCTGGGAACCAGGGGAGGGGACTCTTATGGAATGACTATACTTGAGGGCATTACCATAATATAGGAATTGTTCTGGAGAGAGAGACTTGACTGAATGAAAGTGGTTAAGGACATTACCATAATATAGGAGTTGTTTCAGAGAGAAACTTGACTGAATGAGCACAGGTCAGCCCAAGGTGCCTTAAGGTATAGGCAATCGCTCTGACATTGTCAGGGTCAATTGAATTTACCAGAGACAGCTGAACAGCAACTTGGTCAGTCTTCCAAGTAATCATGAAATATCTATAAATTTGTTATTTTGCCCCAGCATTATACACGCAGGATTGAACTCTGGACCAGATTGGTCCCGAATAGCAAGTCTTGTTCCGATCTGTGACTGGAACTCACATGATTGTCTGGGGCAATGAGACTTAAGCTAAAAATCTGAAAAAAACAATAGGTGAGTTCCCATTATACTTCTCTTTTAAAGAATTTGAAAGCTGGGCATGGTGGTGCATGCTTTTAATCCCAGCACTCAGGTGGCTGAGGCAGGAGGATCACTGTGAGTTCAAGACCAGCCTGGGCTACAAAGTGAGTTCAAGGCCAGCCTAAACTGCATAGTGAGACCCAGTCTCAAAAAATAGTGCTGGGAATTTAGCTCAGTGGTGTAAGCACCGCCTGGCAGGCGTGAGGTTGTGAGTTTGATCACTGGTACCAAAGAATAAATAAATAAATAAGTAAATAAATAAATAAATAAATTGAATTTGAGTTATTGTCTCAATAGAAGGATACACAGATGAGTGTTAAACCTTGAGCTACACTTACAGTTTGTAAACTTATATCTTCTTTCTTTGTAGTAACCAGAAACACTATCAAGTAAATTCTTAATAAATGAACTCATGGTAAATACTGGATATTGGTTTCTGGGGAAGATAAAGATGACCAGTATAATAAAAGGAATGAGGATTTTAATTTTTTTTTCTTTTTTTTGGTACTGGGAATCAAACTTACAACCTTGCTCCTGTCAGGCAGGCACTTATACCACTGAACTAAATCCCTGGTCTTATTTTTTGAGACAGGGTCTTACTATGCAGTTCAGGCTGGCCTTGAACTCACTTTGTAGTCCAGGCTGGTCTCGAACTCACAATGATCTTCCTGCCTCAGCCTCCCAAGTGCTGGGATTAAAGGTTTGCACCACCATGCCCAGCCATCTGAGGTTTTTAACTTTTGTAGTGTTCTTTACTAATTTGGTTAAATAATTGGTCACTGAAGTGAAAAAACAGCAATACAAAATGATTGTTAGCACAGTCAAACTAGTTGGTCAGGTTGGTCGAGGTAGATAATACCTGAAACTGGACTGATAGGCATGTCTGCTGGAAATCTCTAAACAGTGAAGAAATTTATTTTTATATATGTACCTTTTAAATCATATATGCGCATTTTATCTTATACAGAGTCCTCCAAAAATGTATACAGCTTCAGGAAAAGAAAAGCTTGCATAAATATCTTAATACTAAATTTATCGAGACATCATGAGATTAATACGTTACCTTTAATCTCTACAATTTCAAGACGTGCTCAGAGTGGTGACCATTAGCTTCCAAACATTTATTAGTACAGCAAACTGCTCTTGGGTAACAGTGAGATTGCTGCACAAGCATTTTCAGTTTCTTCCCTAAGGGCTGGCAATGTACTGGGTTTTCTGCAATATACAACATCCACTAGGCTCTGCCCTATGAGGGTAATACCATTTGTTGAGAAAACATCAAATTTTTTTCTTTTCCTGAAGTATGTATACATTTTTTGATGGATTCTGTATATATGCACATATATATATATCTTTTATTTGTATTTGTTCTATATCATATAACTATGCATATATCAGTGTGCACATATGTGTGCATGTATATTTGTATGATGAATAAGTATATATACTTTTGTGCAAATGTAGATAGTCATATTATGTACATAACTGTTACAGTCCCATTACAGCTATTGGAGATTACATAGAATATAGTATATAATAAATACAATGTAACAAATATATTTTAATATTTGACAGAGTTGGCACAGATGAAGGAGAATTTGGAACAAAACCCAGGTATTTTTCTAACTTTTTGAAACAGACATGGAAATAAAAATGCACATATCTGATCTTTAGTTAGCTTGTATTAAATTAGGAAATAACATGAATTTTTTTTTTTTTTTTTTGGTACCAGGGTTAGAACTCACAACCTCCCGCCTTAAGCCACTGAGCTAAATCCCTGTCTAAATTAGGAAATAACTTCAAAACATTTAATTTAAGTAATTTTATATCAAGATGGTATCTGGTACCATGTGATGACCATGTAAGGACTCAGAAGTTGATGAGACTTAGTTAACAATATATTTAAAAATGCATTAAAAGGTAGCATTGATGCAATAGTATTGCCTGTGAGCAAAAAGGAGACTCTCAGTAGTGTCTAAGATTTTTAAAAATAACATTGGAGCTTATAAAAAGGTTGCATAACCATTCTACAAACAGGGAATAAATGAAAAGCATGAAGACAGCAAAAGTACTCTAATCTAATCCCAATAGATAATCACCGTAGGCCAAAATGAGAAACACCAGATTGCTTTTTGTTTATTGATAGTTTTTTCCATGAGTGATAAAAAATTGGTCTTTTCGCAGTGCAAATTTCTTTGATCTATATTTAAGCAGCTCACTTTTTTTCTTTTAAACCTAATAAGAATTCCTTTTATGTCTAGACTGCGTATGTAGGAAGCTGTACCAAGATTGTGTCCAATATAATCAAAAACTGCTAAATATAACTCCTTGAAAACTTTATTTGTAGACTAGGTTTTTGTAGAATTTTCTGAGTCTTAGTCAGTTGTTAAGAATTACTTTAAGATGGAGAAAAAGAAATAAGAAAAGTTAGCTGGTGTGTAGGAAAGCGTTATTTTAACGCTTAAAGCTGTGTTTAGTTCTAGCCCTGGAATTGCCGGTGGCAGTTGATTTAACATGGATCTCGATATTTCATTTTGTAAATAGGGCAGTGTTTTTCTGATTGTGGGGTCAGATGCAAAGGGGAATATCAGTACGTTTGGCCTGGTTTTCAGGGTGCACTTTAAGCAAGGTGAGCACTCATAAATGAGCCTTAGTTTGCTAAAAATCATGGAGTTTGAGTCTAGATTTAATAAGGGAAAGTCTTTTTGTTAAAGCACATACCTCCTCCTTCTCTGTGAAGCCCGTCTTTTACCTTCATTGGTGTTCAGTGAAGATTGAACATACTGCAAAATAACTTTATAGAAGAAACATGAATGCCATTTAATTGCAAATACTAGTTTATTTGTGTCACTGGAAAGTATTGAAATAAGTTAGCAAAGAAAGAATATGTTTACCTTCCTAAAGGGAGTTGAGTCATTAATTGGAAAAAGACTCAGCACTAAATTATGATTGTTTTTGAAGATCTGCAGATAAAAAAAATCTTAATAGATAAAATGAAATATCTTAAAATAACGTAGTAGAAAGAAAATGGAGCCAGGCTTTATTACCTAATAACTCTCCCAAATTAAGTTTGGCTTCTAATACATTTTCAATTTTTTTCCCCCAGATGGGTGTTTCATAGCTTTGTGAAATGATAACTGCTAAAATACTCAGAGTTGCTATAAAGTTGCTGGATAGGTTGACCCGAAGTGGCAGAGCAGAGTGACTCATGCCTAGGCTGGCACACTACAGTTAATTTTTCTATCTGTGCACGTACGTCATAAACTGTGCACATATTGTGTAAAAATAATTGCCAAATGTTTCGGGGGTGGTGAGTCTATTTTTTCTCCATGAGAATTGATGAAGTTGTTACATTATGTTTCTTTGGAGCCAAAACAGTTTATTTCATTAAGATATTTACTGGATAAATATTTTCACTAAGATTTTCATCAACTTCAAAGAGGTATTATTTATTCAGTGAAAAATATTGGAAATCTATGACAGTCTGCGTCCAATTTTTTTCCTTTTTGCATTGGATTTGCCCCCTTTTGTTTAAAATGAATACTCATTTGGATAAAATGAGTATGTATTTTAAACTGTTTCGATTGATTTGATATCTAATATATACATAAAAGCAGCAAGTTGTATTTGTAAGCACACCCAGGGACCAGATATCTCTAAGTATAACAAGAGAGTTGTGGTGTTTGTTTATATCATACATGGAGGAGGGACTGTGTTAGTCAGCTTTCCATCAATGTGATAAAATAATCGAGACAATCAACTTAAAAAGAAGAAAGGTTTATTTTGGCTCATAGTTTTTGTTTATGATCAGTTGACTCTATTATTTTGGGACATGTTGGAGAGGTGGCAAGTTATGATGGAAGTGAGTAACATAATGGAGGGGATTTATTCATGTCCTATTCAGGAGAGACAGAGATAGAGATAGTAGAGATAGAGATAGAGATAGAGATAGAGAGGGAGGAAGAGAGAGAGAGAGACAGAGAGAGAGGAATGGATGAGTTCTCACTACTCGTTTTGAGGGCATGCTTCCAGTGACCTAACTTCCTCTGACTGAGTTCCACCTCTTAAAAGTTCTATCTCCTCCCAGTAGTGCTGTTGCCTGAGACCAAGCCTTCACTCAAAACATGAGCCTTTGAGGGAAATTTAAGATCTAAACTGTAGCACAAGCTATCTGATTTCTGAGAGACAGACCGAAACCACGATTCAGGTTTATTTTCATCATTTCTAGGTCATGGAAACACACAATGGCTTTTTAAAAAACCATGCCATAGGTATGTAGAATCTTTGCAATTCCTTGCTGCTATAAGCTGGAACAAATCCGTATGCAGGTCATGTGGAGCAGTGTATGGTTTATGATATGGGCAAACAGTGGGTAGGCAAGTGGTTAAACTTCTTCCTGCTTTGCTTTTGAAGCCATTCATTGGAGGCTCTTGTAACTGTTCCCTCAGCTAATGTCTGTGTGTGGTTTACAAATAATATTTAATAAAGATTACATCGATGGGGCAATGTGATGTGGTACAAGAATAAAGTCTGACTTTCCCAGGTTTGACTATCTGGTCTGCATGTTACTAGATGTGTGACCTTAGGTGATCTCCATAACTCCCTCTGAACTTAATCCCCTTAGGAAGAGGGGACGTTAGTGACTAACTGGAGAGTTGTGAAGACTGAATGAAACACAAGGTGTAAAGTACCATCAATTCACTTACAGTAGCTACTTAAGTGTAGTTCTCTTCTGTTCATTCAGGCATTTAACAATCAATATGTCATCATGGTTCGCTTCAACTATTCATGCAACCCATTTTATAGTTTTAGAAATGAGGACTGCAGACTTTTCATAAAGCGTCTTGGAAAAGTGATCTGTAGGTCATTTTGCTCATTCAATCAGTGTTTGTCAGTACTTGCATGCCAGCTTCCTGAGCTTTAGTAGTTTGTGTGATGACTGAGAGACGAAGAGATAAGAGGAAAATTGCTGTAGAATTTTGCATTCCTCGAAGTGTGCATTCCTGAGGACTTGTAGAAGTAGAGTAGTAGTTTTTAAATCTGGTTAACTTTACTCTCCTCCAAAGGGGTATCTCTGTGTTCTTGTCTTTGTTTTTCAGTGCTGTTTCATTTCCTGTGTTCAATCTAGCCATACTTCCAGATATTTATTTTCTTTGTGGAGACATTCCAGTTTTGAAGACTGTCTTAAGTCAGAAGATGGCTCTCCATTTCTTTGTCCATTGGATTAGCTTTTATCTTTCACTATGCGTCCTTGATAGGAAGGGACGGTGTAGCTAGGTAGAATGAGCTGGCGTGTTGTTTTTGAGGATTTTCCAATGACTACTGTCCCTGTTGGCTTTTGGTGTGAGACATGGTCTTCTGACGAGTGGAGACTGGATGAAGTCATTGATGCTGATGATGTAACCGTTATTAAACAGGTATATGGGAGCAGCTTCTGAGCACATGGCAAGGGGAGGGAGATAAATTATACCTGACATGTGCTAGAATATTTTTGGGTGTGAATTGTTGAAAACAGCAGCTTAAACTCACGGGAATTTGTCACACCTAACATGAAATGCAGGTTCAGGAAAGCTAAGCATTTGGGGCCGATGTAGCATTTCAGAAATGCCATTGGAAGACCAGATTCTTTCTTTCTGCTCCTTGTTATTTGACTTTTGTCCTCGTGAGCCTCCCAGGGAAGAGGGAATGGGATGTCGTGAGAGCAAGCTTTCTCAGGCCCCTCTCTCCAGCATCTTAGTAAAAACTGTGCTACGTGGCGACCCTTGGCTTCAAGGAGGGCCTGGGAAACAAGTTGTTTTAGCTTGGTGTATTGCTTCTTAGCAGAAAATCAAGCTGGTGAATGCTGGATAGACAAATAATCATGATGTTATCCATTGGAAATTTTATTTTAGTCACTTCTAATGGCTTTAGTCTTGGATTTCATGATTTAGTGAGCAGTAGTTGCTACTTCATTCTTTCATTTACGTGACAAATGTTTACTAAATGTATAAAACCCTGTGATAGATCACTCCCAATGTAATAAAACGAGACCATAATTTATAGTACCTGAGTGAAAAACACCTAAATATATACTTAAACTAATAGAAACTTCTCTAAGCTCATGTGGTAAATCGCTGAAACTGTGATTTTTCAAATTGAAAACAACTGAATTTTGTTTAGTTGACCTCTGCCATGTAACTCATTCATAATTATTACCCACACACTTCCTTCTCTGACCCTCGATCCTTTTGCCAATAAATTTGGAAGTCTGCCTCAGAAGGCTGAGCTACTCTGGTTGTCCCGTAATACTCGCCTTTCTATCTAGCTTTTTTATGCTTACCCATTAAGTTGGACCAATTTCCTTTTCAGAGTTTGGAATTTTTTTTTAATTGGAAAGGAAATAGATTGTTTTAGGCCAGGAAATCTTGAAAAAGAAAATAGAAAACCCCAAACTATTTTCTTTCTGTTTAAACCATCATATGTCATGTTCAGATTTGGTGTTGGGTCTTAAGTATATTGTGGTCAAAGGGAACCTGAGTTTGTTCTCATACATGGTTCATCTTTGGAATAGGCTGTATGCTATTGTACATACGGTCTTTCCCTAAACTGTGCCACAAATCTTGAATATTTTAGGTCCAAGGTCAGTTTCCAGTAGTGGTGTCAGCCAGGGTCAGTAAGTCAAAATTCTGAGACTGGGAGAATGATTTGACTTGGAGTGTGACTTTCCTTGCTTGTTGTGAAAGCTGAGCTCTAACCTCGTATGACCTCTGCTTGTCTCTTGCAAATTTCAGCCAAAATTAGTGGTACAATCCATGTTGTACCCATCTTTTGGCTGTTTCCCAGGTACAGATTACTTAGCTAGCATAAGCAGGATGCAGATCTGACATTTTATATCTGTTCTTCCAAAGCTTGTGCCAATAAAGGATTTTTAAAAATTATTTTTGAATTGTTTCCTCTTTTTTACAAAATTTTGTTCATAAACCAATTCACACGTATAGTAATTATAAGTCATTCATTTCCTCACCTATATTAATCAAAGGCATATTTACCAGCAATTTCTCTTAAAGCTGAGATAACCAGTGCTTCTGTTTTGATATCACTATTAAAAGCAGATAACTTGAAACAATAAGAGAAGCTTTGTTACTTTTCAAGTAACCATATACTTGTCATTTTTCTTTTGGAATATTGAAATGAAGCTTTAAAGTCATTGTTATGATGTTTATGAAACCATAACTGCAAGCCGTTCATTTTTCCCAGTGTGATACTTGATGTTTTAATTTTTTGCTTAGAGTATTTCTTTACTTTTTTCCTTTTTTGCTGGGGATGCTTGACAAATAGAAAAGTTGTAATATTTATCATCTGTGCATTTCTCTTCCAGTATTTTTATTGGATGACCCTTTTAAATTTATTATGGAAAAATTTAAATCTACATAAAAGTAGTATAAATATTACAATGAACTTCTATGTATCTATCATTAAATTATAATAAACACATGGTCACTTTTATTTTATCCTTTATTCTCCTCATTGGCGACTCCAGGTGGATTGGTTTGAAGCAAAGCCTAGGTATCACAGTATTTCGTGTTGACCTGTTTTGAATTGAAGTTCCACAAATGTTCCCCTTCCAGCTGTGACCATACAATAGATGGTGGTTTGCCTCAGTGGGCATGTAATGACCCCTGTGTCTGTGTCCACCATCAATCTGCTTTGCCTTTCTTTTGTTATCAGAGTTTGCCTGCAACTGTAATTTCAGGAAGTAGAATGAGCAGCTCACTGTATTATACATGATGTGATTGAAAAACATGGTACATATTTAACTATAAAAATTCATTATAGTAGAAGACATATTGTCATTAATCTTCCTCAAGATATACCCCCCACCTTCTTCAAATACACTTAGCCTGTTATTCTTAGCACTTTCTGAAGCAGCTATAGAAGTCTGGTCTCATGAGAGTCATGGTTGCCTCGATGGCCTTAATGGATTCAGAATGTTTAATTGTCATGGTGATTTTGACTTTGGGAAAGAACCAGACTTTCCAAGGTGCCAGATTAGTTGAGTAACGTGAATGAAGACACACTGGGGTGTTTTTATGAAGCTGCTTTCTGTCACACTGCGCTTGGCAGCAGCAGTCACTCTATTCTTCATCCGTACCTCGTGAAGACACTGAAGAGGATGAGTGTGTTCAAAGTGAGGGAGAGTATGGAATTAATTTCCAATTGTCTTTTCTATAATACATTTTTGAAAATTTAATTATTCACGGTATATTTTGATCACCCCATGTATTGGCAATGAGGGGGCCCAAGGAATGCTGGCTAACAACTTAAATGAGAGAAAGCATTAGAGGAAAGGCTCCAGATACTCACTTTCTTTGAGGAGTCCATGTGCAGCACTAATGTTGCTTGGAAGGAAAGAGCTTCTGGAGTTAAGCGTGCACAAGATGAGTGGAACTCAAACCTGGCTATTTGCAGATGTGGAAGTGGTTTCATGTTCAGGAGGTGTTGTGGCACTTTCTTATTTAAAGTTAAAATTATCTTTGTCATCTAGAAATAAGGTGATGGCAAAAAGAAGCAAGCACAAGCTCTGAAAGGAGTCAGCATTTGATGTGTTCCTGTGTGTGGGGTATGTTTTTCTGGGGTGTGGTCCCCTGAAATTGGTGACTTGGGCATCAGTTTAGCTCCCTGGATCTCACTGAGTCAGAATCCCAGACATTGTAGGGAGCCATTGAAGCAGGAGATTGATCATGTGTGGAGCTAAAGCAATACCAGCCCTGAAAACACAAAGAGCCCAAAACAAGCCATGTAAATAAGCTGTTCCAGCTCCAAGAAGGCAAGGGCCCAGGCCAGCCAGGCAAAAAAGTTGCTAGGCAGTGGGGTTGAAACCGATCAACATCTTCCTCTTGATTGTATAAATAAACCTGCTACAGTGGCTGAGCAGTTCCTTTCCTCCCATCAGGAGAGTAAGGGCTCCACCTGACTCCAGCTTGGTCTCTTCTTTATTTTCTCATCCTCTCCTGGTCTTTCACCTTAGGAATCTCTAGAGCTGCAGCCGGTGGCTACAAGACATTGTACAGAACCTGTACATCTTTGTTTTCACTGGACCTTAACTTGCTTCACTTGTGGATCCTAAGTGTAAGGTTCAGGCAGAGTCAGAATTACAGGCTTGTGGATATTATTCCATTGTCCATTTTAGTTAGACTTGAAACAGCTTACAGTCGTGGTCTGTGAACTTATATTAAACTAAGGCATTTAGTTCCTTGGCTGGGTTTGAGTATGTGCAGTTAAAATATTAAAAAAAATTTAATATGCATCAACAAGTAATTTTTAATAGAAAAATCATTTGACCATATTTATTAGTAACTACGGATTCCTCTACCATTTGTTTATTCTAAATGTAATGTAAAATCAGAAGTATCCTATGATGATTTAATTTCCTTTGCATAACTTTCTTGATCCAGAATTCTTAGCTAAGAAAAATAGAGCCCGTAAGTACAGTTCATTGGCTTGGACAATTAAAAAAAAAAAATCACCGGAAGGAGCTAGCAGCTTATAGTTCGCTACTTTCTGTACCTGCACCACCTATTACAACCCTTTCATCTTATCTTTGGCTGGAAAAGTAGAAATAGGAGTGGCATTTCGAACATTTACTTCTTCGTTTATTTATTTATTTATTTGTCCCGGGAATCCAACTCAGGACCTCGCGCTTGCCAGGCAGGTGCTGTGCTGCTGAGCTGTACCCTGAGCTCTACTTCTTCATTTAAATTGAACAAAATCTTTGAAAATATGTTATTGACATAGATATGAAGCAAATGCTTTAGTTCTAATTTTGGAGGAATTTCCACTTACTTTTACACGTTTCTTTTTGCCGTTATCCTTTGCTGGTTAGAAATTAAATCATTGGAATTAAAAACTTTAAAATGTTTCATTTATATACTAATGAGGAAATATTTTAAAGACTCACTTAAAGGATTCCAGTTGCTTGGTATTGTAAATGAGGCCACAATATAATGAGATTATAGTAGGTCTTAAAAATTAATCTTTGCTTCTTTCTGTTTCTAGTCGATAGTCTTTCTTTTATTTTTTTCCCCCCGCAGGAAAAGATGGATTCTCTATGATTTGGAATCCTGAAATGTGATCTTTTTGAAAAGGTATGTGTATGTGCTTTTAAAAATTAATTGGTGACTTAACCATTCTTTGTTATTTAAAAATTATGTTATCTTGAGTAAATTCTATCCCAGACTGTTTGATAAGAAATTTTTATGCTCCTAACACTACGTACCATTGTGAATTGAACTAAAACCTCAGATTTCTAAATTCAGTATTTGAGTTTGCTTGGCTTCTTAAAGAATAACTTTTTGCAAGAAGAGTTCATATGCAGAGCTGTCAGTGCATGTGATATGTAGTAAGTGAATACCTCTCTGTAGGTACATTTTTTTGTTGGAATAGATTCATTTTGGCTTCTGTTGATGAAATATGTTCCTCTTTTTAGTGGGTAGCATCTTTCTAGGAAGTCCAGAGTTTGGAAGTATAGACCAGTCTGTGGACTGTAGAAGTTGCTATATCTTTCATTTTTCTTTTTCTTTTCTTTTTTTTTTTTTTTCCTGTAGGAGTTTCTTTATTGGAGTGTGGGTTGTGATTTGCTTGATACTTTATAGGCTGTAACAAGATTGTGGGCATTCTGTGACATACTGTATCTTTCTGAGCTCCTATGAGCCCAGCAGGTTGCTTTTGTTTTCCTATGTTATCTTTTACTCTCTAGTGTTTGTTTGCTACAAAAGGGCTTAGAAAATAAACTTTAAAAGAGAAAAGGTTTATTTTGGCCTATAGTTTTGGAAGTTTCTGGGCCTGTGGCAAGGCAGTAATGAGATCATGGCAGGAGCCTCTGCTGGTGAAAGTTGCTTACCTGCTGGTGATGTTCCCATAGAAGGCACAGCCCAATGCCTGGAAAAAGCCCCACTGGGCTCCACCTCTTCTGTCACCTCTCAGTAACACCATGAGCTGGGAACCACGCCTTCAACACTTGGACCTTTGAGAGAGGCTATCCAAACTGTAGGGGGCTCTCACCCTGTGTAGGTCACTGAGCCCAGGAGGCTGAATACTAGAGTCCGTCATAATACCAAGAATTCTCAGATGTTAAATAAATAAATAATGTCCCCTGTACTTGCATATTTGACAATTTTATATTTATAAATAGATGCTTGTATGAGGAAGAATATGTTAATGTAAAGGGTTACGGAATTAAGAGGCACTTTCAATTACAGTATATTTTATTATCCACAGGAATAAAAGCACCATTGCTATAAATGGTTAATCGTTCTTATTGACATTAAAATGGGTCCTTGTGATTGAACAAATGGAGAATTGCTGCACAAGTTTAGAACATAGAAAAGTTGTCTGAGTCAGGTTAGGATTGAACCAAATCAGGGCCAGAGTTTTTAAACGGTTGGACAACCACATGTTTAGTTTTTAGATATTTGTGGCTCTAGGGAAAACAAAATGCCATTGTTTTTACCCTGTATTCTCACACCACAATTAACACGGAGGACTTCTGACACCAAGCATGTGGGGCTTTCTCACCACCATCATGTGAGAAATCATTTCTGCAGAGGACTCCTGCCTAGGTGTCCTTCAGCCCAGCTCAGTTCTGATGCTCTTTGCCAGGATTGCTGGATCTGTCAGGCTAAGATGCCTCTCACCAGCCAATGCCAGTTGTTGAGCCCCAGGTTGTTTTACTTATGCTTCTTACCCACTAGCTCCGAGTTCCTCCTGAGTTTGAATAATTTGCTGGAGTAGCTCACAGAACTTGGAGAATTTATTAAAACTGACTTATTATAAAGAATGTTACCAAGGACACAGATAAAACTGTGCCTGGGGTGAGACATGAGGAAAGGTCTGGAGCTTCCCTGCTCTCTCTAGCTGTGCCATCCACCATGTGGTCCACTAAATGTGGAGGCTTTCTGAGCCCTGAGCTCTTGGATTTTTATGGATCCTTCATTGCATAGACATGACTGCTAGTAGACTGGGGGAGCTCGGCAAGACCTGTGTATTCAGGTCTTCTTGATTTCTCTGTTTATCATTCCTTCCTTCGTGGTATGGGACAGGACCCTTCTGGAAGAAGAAAGAATGTATGACCTACTATTGGACAAGAGTAAGTCAGAAAATTTCTCTAAGGACAGCTCCAAGACAGAAAGGCAAGGGAAGGTTACAGTTTCTATGGCTTGCCTTGGGGAAGAGAAATTCTGGTTTCTGCGGCCAGCCTTGGGAAGGATATTGTGATCCAGGAACTGTGGCTGGAAGCTAAACTATGTGTGTCATGATATTACAGACCACCCCTGCTTTTTGAACGTGGATCCCGTACAGCAAGCAGGTATACAACTCGAAGGATGCTTCTGCAATGCTAGAATTTCAATTAGTCCAGTCTGTTATTGCACTCAAAGAATATGTCTCTCAGGGTGAGGCCGGTCAGATTTGCAGACTTTCTTTCAGTTTCCTCAGGTTCCAAAAAGCAAGAGGTGTCTTGGTAAACATGACCTCCCTATCAGGCATCTGGTATAATGGAGCTAAGAGGCAATGTCATCTCTTGCTTTGAGCCTCTTTCCGGGTGTTAATGTAATATTGAATTTCCCTCCATTCACAGCCCGTTTATTCCTTCCTTTACTCAAATCAGTTATTCTTCTATCTCATCATCAGTGCCCAGACTTTTCCTCCCTTTGGGATGGACATTAGAATGAGCCACTGGGCTGGAAGTGACTGCAGGCAGCGATGTGAGGCTAGCAGATGCCTCCCCTGAATCCCTTCCCACGCAGAGGGGGCGAGATTACAGAGGGACAGAACTAGCGGACTGTCGTTACCATCAGGTACCTTCATTGACTGTCAGCCCCGTTTTTGCCAAATGGTATGAAGGAACACCCATTCCCATTAGGCCCTATGGAATTCTCATTCAGGGTTTAAAAATATGGTTACAATTTCTTGCTTTGAAATCCTCTCTATTTACAACACAGCTCTCAATCCTGGACTTGCTCCTTTTTTGACTTCATTTGGGCTGTTGCAAGTAACAGTGACCAAATATATTTTTGCCTGTTTCTTATTAGCTTGCATTTCCTTATGCATCCAGTGAACCAGCTCGCCAGGAGTTGGGTCCATCTCTCCTTTCCACTGGTAACTTTTACCTATGGTAACTGATCTCAGTAGAGTTGCTGCTTCGTACCATGCAGGCCCACTCAGCCACCCAGGTATCAAAGGTTCCTCATCCGCCATCCTTTTGTCCTTCCTCTTCCCACACCACATCTTTCTTGAACCAGGGTCTCTCTAGCAAATCCCACCTTGCTGACTGTTTGTCAGAAAAAAACGAAGTATTTTAGATAGAACCAGGGAGAATGAATGTCTTTCTGAAAAACCTTAAACAGTCCATTTCTTATATGCCTCATGGGTTAGATGTAATCTTTGGGATAAAAGTCATGAGCAGTGTGTGGTCATTTAAATTTGCATTAAGAATTTCCTCAGCTAAGGTAGAATACTCGTGTAGCAAAGATATGGCCCAGTACTGGGGAGAAATAGCAGTAGCAGCAGCAGCAGCAGCAACGACAGCAGCAACCACAACAACGAATTTCCTAAAAATGGGGAAATCCATTACTGTACACAGCTGGGTGGGTGACAGGGCCTTATTCCTCCCTACTTCCTGTATGGAAGTGCACACTTCATGTTTTTCCTGACCTCCGCCGCTGGTGCGAACACTAGCAGGAGCTCACGTTTGCCAGCCTGGTACTGGGGAGTGATGACTCAGAGAGACAGACGGTGGCTTACAATTCTGTCCCTCGCTGGTGCAGGCAGCACCGTGGTGGCCTTGTCCAGAGCCAGCTGCAACGACCAGTGCCAAAAGCAATAGTGAACTGTTGAGAACAAAACAGAAATGCTCAAGAAAACAGTTTTTCTATGTGTGTAAGGCTAGCCAGCTTTCCTTATTCCAACACACGTCTCCTTCTGTGTGGAATAAGAACAGCGTAATTTTATAAAGCATCAAGAGAAACCACCTGTCAGCGATTCCTTAAGTCAGTTATGGCATAAATAAGATATCCTGACCTCTTGTAATGGAAAGGCTTATCCATAATGAAAGAACACATATAACAGAATTTCAGTCAACCCACACTGGTTTGGTAATGGAACAACTCTTCTCTTTTGGTGTGGAGTCGTGTTGATAATTTTGTTTCTTAGACTCAGAATCTAATAAAAACCGTTGCCTGAGAACAGTTGCTCTGTTTCTGATTCCCACCAGCGAGGTTGGTCTGCCTGTTATATTTGTTTTCCAGAACAAATAGGCTCACATATTGTTCTCCGCAAAGTTTTGAGTCCTTAAGCATATTGTCTGCTCCTCCTGCACGCTGAATCCCCTCTGTGGCACACACAGCAGCTGTGTAACCGTCTGCCGTGGCGTCCTCCGTGGAGTGCTGAATGTGTGGCCATTGGGGATTCCTCATCCCAAGTGCAGGTTTATCACAGTGAGGCTGCCCACCTGTGAGGTGAAATCTCTTGTGGGCAGTTTCTTCACATTTTCCGAGAAGTGTCAAAGACCTGCCTGGCAGTGGGACTGTCACCCCAGGGACTCATTGCCAGCTGTCCATCATGGCTTATAATCAGCCTCTTGTAGAAAAGAGTTACTTTTGTGCACAGCTGCCCAACTGCGGGACTGGTAAGCAGTCTCCATTGAAAGCTAGAGGGCTATGTAACTTCTTCTACCAGCAGAGCAGTACATATCAACTCTGGGCAAGGCTTCTAACCTCCATGCTCTCTTCTTTTTCCTCCTTTGATAGGACACAGGTTGCTATGAGGCTTCAGAGGATGTTAGGAAACCGGGCTGAGGGGATGTGGGTCTAAATCACTGCATGATGGAGGGCCCCTCACTAAGTATGGACACTGCATGGCTTTTGCAGTGCTGGGGATCTAAGCCAGGAGAAGTCCTCTACTCTTGTGCTGTACCCTTGGCCCCTGGACAAAATATCTTTGATGGTTATATGTATTTCTAGTCTTTTCCACTGACAACTCTGTATAATGGAAGAGGGGGTATAAATTCTGTGAGTATGACAGAGAAATAAGTAAACTCATGTTAAGTATATATTTTCATATCTGTGTATTACAGAAGCTGACATTGGGCTTATACATAAAGTTTAGCATTTGGTGTGAGTTTCTAGCTCTCCAGCATCACTGTAAAGATTGTGGTGCCTGATTATCCAGGTTCAGTGACTAATTTTGCTTCATAATGTGTAAAAACACTTGATAGTTTTACTGTAAAACATTTCATGTGGTTAAGGGATTTATGTAGGCAATAGAGGCAGTCAGCAAAGATGGAAAGAGAAAATGATTATTGCATATGAAATCATTTCGTATTAAAACATGGAGAGAGTGTTTGATACACATCCCAAAGTGTCAAATGTGAAGGTTTGAGATATTATCTGTTTTACTTTTGGCATGATGTGTAAATGATTGTTTGGCAGAAGTGAGAAATTAGATTTAAGATTTTTGCCTTCTAGTATATTCTGTATTAACATTTTCCTCTTCTAAAATGTGGAAATAACAACTATGTAGCAGTGAGATTAATAGTGGAGGTTTTATGTATGCTGATGTGTTTGAAATGTTTTGGATCCTTTGGGGGAAGATGCTCTTAATAAGCACAAATAGCTGCTTATATTAACAGTTTATTTCTGTTGATTTACTTAGTACACCTTCTTTTTTGGTTAGTTATATAAAGGCTTTGTAGCAACTTGAACACAAATAGAACATTTTAGTATCATCATTATGTAATCTGAGCCAGCAGATTTAATCTTCCCTAACATATTCTCTATCAATAAAGGAGTTATTCACCAAGATTATGATGAACAAAGTAAAAAGTATGAACCAAAGTTCTGATGGCTGTGACATCTATCTAAAGTATGAAGGTGAGGATGTTTAAGTATAGGAACCTATCACAGTTCTGGTGGGAGCCTGCTGCAGTTACTCCTGCGTGCTTTTTTAGCCTCTGGTCTTTTTTTGTACTTTTAATACACTGTCGTACTCTGGGCCATACTATAAAGTGTATCTCAGACATTTTGGTCTCAGGCCCTTTTATAATTTTAAAACAAGTTCAGAGGCCTACACGTTAACATTTGCCATATTAGAAAGTAAAATGAGGATATTAAAAATAGTATTAATTTTTTTTGTGGTTTTTGGGTGTTGAACCCATGGCCTTTGCAATGAGATACACCCTCAATCCTTTTCAAGTACTTTTATTTTTGAGATAGAGTCTTTCTAACATTCTAAGTTGCCCAGGCTGGGCTCAAACTTGCAGTCCTACTGCCTTAGTCTCCCAGTGTACTGGAATTATCAGGTGTGTGGCATTGTGCCTGATAATTAATTTTAAATGGCAATAATAAACCCATACATGTTAAACAAAAAGCTGTTACAACATTTTAAAAAGAGAGGCACTGTTTTATGTTATGCAGATCTCATGCAATAATTTATGTATGTGTATTTGTTTTATATATACTACTAGATAGTTGTTGAGGATCTTTTTAAAAATATAATTTACTGTTTACTTGTATTGATATCTTGAGATGTATCTGACAAATACTTCATTTGTTTTCAAATGAATGAATGAGGATATGAATGGAATTAACAGAGTATGTTTAGGCTCACTTGAGAGGTTATTAGCACTATTGTGATTGTTCAGTAATGCTATGTTGACTAACTAAATAAGTAAAAATTGATTGATGTTTTAACCACCAATATTAAGTTAGAAAACATTAAAAAGAGATAACAACCACTAACAACCCAATACAATACAATGGTACAAAAGTTGGCAATATTTTACCTAGAAATGTGTAGGAACCAAGTGATGGAAGCTACAAAACTTAATTATAGGATATATGATAAAGTTCAAATCAGTGGAGATACATAACTTGTTCTTAGCCAGATTCAGTAAAGTAATGCAAAAATATCAGTGTGTTCAAATCAATAGTATATTCAATCCAACTCCTATCAAAACTGGGGAATTTGACAAATGATTCTGAATTTTATCTCCAAGAATGAGCCTATCAGCTCTCCCACATTTTAAAAATTTTTTTCTGGGACAGTTGGTATCTCAAATATTAAAGAATATTAGAAATCAGTGATGACTGAACGGTGGTATTGATATGACCATAATAATGAATAAAATACGGAGAATCTATGTGTACGCATTGATCTATTTTAAATTCTTTTTTTTTTTTTTTTTTTTTTTTTTGTGTGTGGCACCAGGGATCGAACTCACAATCTCATGCCTGCCAGACAGGCCCTTAAGCCACTGAGCCAAACTCCCGGCCCTAGTTTTTTGAGGCAGGGTCGCACTATGTAAGGCAGGCCGGCCTTGTGCTCATGTTGCAGCCCAAGCCCCCTTCGAACTCACAATGCTCCTGCTACCTCAGCCTCCCAAGTGCTGGGATTAAAGGAGTGCGCCACCACACCCGGCTCTCCATGCTAATTTCTTAAGTGTTAGGGTTGGTATTTCAGATTGGTAGGGAAAAGATGAATTATTCAATAAAAGGTGTTGAGACACCTGTCTAGTCATCTGGAAAAATAAAACAGAATACCTACCACAGTACTCATGGAAAAGTAATTCTAGGAGTCAAAATTGAACATATTATTATGTTAAATTGTCAATATAAATAAGTTATATAAATGGGTATTTTGGTGGTGGTAGAGGGAAAGCATTTCTAAGTAGAAACCATGAAGGAAAAAAAACGTTTAAAAATGTGACTACAGACAGCATTTAAAATTTTTAAATTTTTAAGAAATTTGTAGAAAGCTGTATTGGACAATACTATGTACCCCCAAGTCCTCATATACTTTTGATGGAGCTGAGTTTGGCGCTTGTTATTGGCTTGTTGTCTAGCACCAGGATTGGCAATGTGAGTGCTGTACCCGCCCAGGGGTGGAGCCGACATGTAGTGTAAATGAGGCGGGTCTTCCTCTTGCTCGCTACCAGCGCTTCCACTCTCTCTCACCAGCATGCCTTGCGGCTTGCAGCCGCCATAAAGGGCAGCCCCGCTACGCTGTGCTGACTTGGAGCCAGCTAAGTATGGACTGAAACTCCCAAGAAACTGTAAGAATAAACCTTTCCTTCCCTAATTTTGGGCGTCAGGTATTTTGCAAACAGTAAAAAGTAACTAAGACAAAAGCATCTCAAATTCGTTTGACCGATTTAGAATATACTTGGGAGTATTTGTAAACTATGTAATCAATAAGGCGCTGATTTCTCTAAGATTCCAAGAGTTTTAAAAATAAACCCTTACAAACTTATCCATAAGATGTACATCTTAATAGAGCCATGCAGAAAATATAAACAGGTAGTTCATTAAATAATGAATATGGGGTTAGCAGCACATGAGAAAATGGGTGAACTTACTAGCAATGAAAAGTCAAATTCTCTGGGCATGGTGGCACATGGCTTTAATGTCAGTAGTCTGGTAGACTGTGGCAGGAAGATTCCAAGTTCCAGTCTCTCATGAGAAACATAGAGATATTCTATGTCAAAATGGAAAATAAAAAGAGACGGGGATATAGCTCAGAGCAAAGGCCTTAGATTCAATCTTCAGTAGCCACCCTTAAAGTGCAGATTAAGTCAACAGGGTTATATTCTTGCTCCGTAACCGAAATGATTGATAAAACAAAAACAAAAAGATTTTGCAGTTGGTAATGGGATAGGTAAATGAATAATGTATTTTTTTTTTCTCTAATTGTGCTGAAGAGTCACTTTTCCTAGCTTGTTTCCGACTGGTATGTTTGTTAAAAAAATAAAAGTATAAATAAGCCAGAAAAAGAAAACACCAACATATACGAAATAAAATCTCAAGTCCATACGTATACAAATGTGTGCACACATTTGTCTTAGTCACTTTCCTTGTCGCAGAGATGTAGTCCCTGACACCCATCACTTAAAGAAGGAGAGTTGTGTTTTGGCTCATAGTTTGTGGAGGATTCAGTCCATAGTCCAGGGATCCTTAGGACAGTGTGGCAGAGGAACATGGCAGAGCAATAGTGCTCACAGCATAGCACTCGGGAAGTAGGGGGAGACAGGGGAAGACCAGAAAGGGAAATTCAGCCTTCTGGGTCAGTCACATCCACAGTGACCCACCTCTCTCTTCCCACCAGGCCTCGGCTCCTCACAGTAAGCCAGCTGTAAACCCCCACAATCCAATCACTCTCCAGAATTTCCAGCTCTGATCATGGAACTTTTGGGTTCTTCCAGATATAAACCATAACAACATATAAAATGTTCAGTAGTTCACTAGACCTAAAATTACCCTGCTAGATTGATGCGAATGTTTCTAAATGTTTACTCTCCATTTCTGCACCTCTCTCATTGTGGAGTGGTAGGGAGTGAATTGCAGTTCAGCTCTGTTCTGTGAACCACTCTTGGAATGCACCACTTTGATGTGCTCCTGGGAACATGCATTGGTTCAGAATTTCTGGAGAAAAATTGGCAGTATGTGTAAGATTCTCAATGGGCAAACTTCTTTCTCTAGGAACTTACTGGAAGACTGTATTCAGAGAGCTATATAAGAGGATTTATTTCTAGCACTTTTGATGACAGTGTAAAAGAGGGAACCCAAATATTCTACAGTAAGATAATGATTCTAACGTTATATATGACAGAATCAGAATGTGAGATAATGCAGTCATTATAAATACTTAAGCCAATATATATTATATTTTCTTTATAGAAAATTTTAAATGTATACAAAGTAGAAAGAATTATATAATAAGAAAAAAGGTTATAAACATCACCCAGTTTCAACTGTTGCCATCTTATTCACTGTCTTGTCCTTGTGCTTTTCACTATTGATTTACATGGAAAGATGATCATGATTACTTGTAAATAAAAAAGAACAGAACATAGAGGAGCTGTCATTTAATAATTATGGATTGTCCTCCTGCCTCTGTTCTGGGAGCTGGGGCTTCAGAACTGAATAAGCATGTTAGAAATCAGCTTGACCTTGCATTCTAAGGGGGAAGTCAGAACACGAAGGACCTCACAGTTGTAGTGTACCGTCACTGGTAATTATGGCACAGAAAAACAGGACTAGATTACATAGGGCATATTACAGTTTTACAAAAGATGGACAGGGTAGTCTCCCGGAGATGAAGGTCTTGGAGCCAAGGCCGAGTTGGTGAGGTCGAACCCTATGTTGTATGGAGGAGGCCTCCCCAGGCTGCAGGGTTGTGAAGGATGCCAGGTACAAACACCCCAAGGCAGAAGTGAGCCCAACGAGAGTGAGGAAGACCAAGCAGACCAGGTGACAGATGTGATCGCGGGGAGAAGTTGGGGCAAACACGGGGGTCTTACAGCCACCTGGAAGACTTCAACTCCTACTCTCAGTGAAATGGGGGACACTGGGGGGCTAGAGAACCTGAGAAGAATGTGATGTTATTTTTTAGAAGATTCACCTTGGCTGCTCTGTTCAGCACAGACTGCAGGAGGCAAATGTAGATGAAGGAAAATCAGGTTATTGCGACAGCCAAGAAGACATGGGTGACGAGGATTTGAACAAGGGCTGGGAGGTATTTGGAAGGGATCATAGATGCAATCTTTTCTGAAGGCAGAGCCCACAGGGTTTACTCATGAATTCTGTGTAGGGTGTGAAAAAGGCAGAGGTGCTGAGGGGGATTACAAGGCTCATGGGCTAAGCAATGGAACTGAA
Organism: Dasyprocta punctata; assembly: GCA_004363535.1. NCBI lineage: Eukaryota > Metazoa > Chordata > Mammalia > Rodentia > Dasyproctidae > Dasyprocta > Dasyprocta punctata. The sequence goes on from RJWM01001108.1 coordinate 157,918, forward strand.
CTGGTATTTACCACCATGGGGAAGACCACATGATAGGAGGTTTGGATGGGAAGCTCAGGAGTTGGCCTTTGGTCTTTAAGACTGGAGATTTGCAATAGACTTCCAGGTGAAGAGAGAGAAAACTGATAGGCAGTTGGAGATTGAGTCTGGAATTCAGAGAGAGAGGTCTGGGCTAATGATGTGTAAATGTGGGAGTTGTGAATCTGGGTGAGATCTCTAAACAAGTGTATGCAGGAGCCAGGTATGGTGGCAAGTCCTGTAATTGCAATACTCTTCTTCAAGGCTGAGGCAGGAAGATTGCTAAATTCTTTCAGGCCACCCTGGGCAACACAGTGAGACCCTGTTTAAAAAAAAAAGGGTGCAGAGACCCTGGGCTCAACCCCTGGTCAGTGTCTCTGTCTCTGTCACTCTGTGTCTCTCAGTCTCCCTCACTCTCCCTGTCTCTCTCTGTCTCTCAGCACAAAGTGAACACAGACTGAACACTCAGAGGTCTGAGAACAGACTCCAAGGGCACTTACTGTTGGAGGGCAGGGAGATTAGGTAGAATCAATATTAAAGATAAGGGATAAGAGAAAACTAATGAAGTAGGAAGCAAACCAAGGGCATAGTGTGTCCTGGAAGCCTGACAAGTGTTTTAGGGAGACGGGAGAAATAAGAGGTCTGTCAAAGAAGATGCAGACTGAGGCTTGACCAGTCCAGGTGATAGCACGGAAATTACACTAACACAGCACATAAGCATGAATCTTTTGTTGGTTTGTGAGCTTTGAAGCATGAAGATGATGATGATGATAGTGATGATGATGATGATGGTAGTAATTACTGTTATTTTAAGAGTGCAAAAGAAACACTGTCCCCTTATTTTGTTGTCAGGAATGACAAATACATACCCTACCATTAAAACTGAATGCATCAGCCAAAGAAGAACGAAAGAAAGAAAGAAAGATAGATTGCTGAAAGGCAATTTTTGTGTATTGTGTAAAATAGTTTAATTTAACTATAAACTTGTTTGATGCAGCTGTCTAAGCTTGGAACCACTGTCTAGCACAAGCGCCCTGAGAAAGTAGTCAATAGCAGGAGAGGGACGGGGAGAGAGAGAGACAGAAGTGGAGAAGGAGAAAAAGGGAGAAAAAGAGTGAGACAGAAGGAGGGAGTGGGAATGGAACCAACAGAAGGAGGGGAAGGTAAAAAAAGGAACCGGAAGTAGTCGTTTAGAAAAAGCCAGGTGCCTGGCAAACTTTATTGAAGCCCCCAGAAATGTAAGATGCCTCTGCTGCCACCCAATAAGTTAGCTGCATTCAACAATAACCTTGCTCTGAGCAGACTGGAACATATTTGGATTCTTTGTATGCATTTGTACCTCTAGGTTTGAAGGCATAAATGGCGGTACTGTAAGAGTACAGTTGTGCCAGAATTTTTTTCTCTGGCCAGTTGTTGATTTGATGAAAAAGAACTGTCAAAATCAGGTGTGATGGCACGTGCGTGTAATCCTTGCACCTTGGGAGGCTGAGGTAGGAGGATAGAAAGTTTGAGCCCACCCTGCGCAGTTCAGGAACTTAGTGAGACTTCATCTCAAAAGAAAAAATAAAAGTGTGCAGTGACTGTAGCTCAGCATGAATGCCCTGCCTTCAGTGCCCAGAGCTGCAGAAACCAAAGAACTGAAAAGTCAACCCTCCCCTACCAAGTGTTTTCTCTAGAAAAATATTAACAAATACATTAAAATAAAACTTCAGCATATGCTTTTAGCAGTTCTCCAGTTTGGAAAGGAAAGAGCTTGCCATCTTTACTGCTAGAGAATTCATGTGGAGTTTTAATGTCTAATTTTGGGAAATAAAATAATTGCTTTTCTTTGGCAATGGGGAAAATGATTGCTGCTTGATTTAATAAGCCTTGCCCTTTTCCCCTACATCCACACAATACACATATTATAGTGCTTATCAAATTAAGGAAGCTGGGCTCAGAGAGAATAACAGGAGGCTTTTTTTCTGGCATCAGTCAGGAGTTGTTTGGAAAACAGGCAGAACAAGTTGAAGTGCCTGCCTCATACAGTGCAGGGAAGATTCGTGTGCCAGGCGCAGATGGAGTAAGTTCATTCTCACATAAATATTATCTCTTTGTTCTTGCCAGGGCTGAAACGCACTCTTTGTCTTAATTAACTCAGGGAGTTTTCAGTTATGGCTCCAAAATCTTTGCCTTCTGGAAATTGTCAGCCGGCTTTATGTTGTCCCTAAGTAGCACTGTGACCTTGAAGGGGCCACTTAACCAGTTTCAGCCTTGGTATTGCCAGTGATGGGTGTGGAGGGCAAGGCAAACTCATTCTCATAGCCCTTCTGTTCTGCGACTCCAGTATTCCAGTTTATGAATAAGCTTTAACAGGGATGGTTATCAGCTTTTCTGTGATTAATGAAAGACATTTTACTGAACAGTATTCCACTACTTTTTTTGCAATGTGAGAATTTGTAGAATGCTTTGAAACTCAACACAGAAAGTAAATGCAGTGGTCAAGACTAGCGTGCAGCCTGATAATAATATTGTTTGGATGTGTAGTATTTAAAACATACGTAGTTAAAATTATATTTGAAGGATATATGTAAAATATATTTTTAATTGAAAGAACATTTATGTTGATTAGTGTTTATTTCAATGAAACTCAGGTCTTTCAAAAGTAGGATTTAGACATCTTCCAGATATACATGTTATTATCTCAGATATATAGGAATGTATGACAATCCTCTGCTTACACTATCTTTTGTAGGGGGAAAATAAAGATACCAAACTGTTTAAATTAGCTCTGCACATTTAACATTTCTCCCAAAAGCTGGTGTGCAAGGGTTGGACTCTGACAAAGTAAACAGGAAATTAGCGAGGCTGTGTTTTCCTTCATCTTTTGCCAGGGTCGGTCTCCTTGCTTCATTTGTTTTCATAGGACAATAGAAATCGGAGAATGGTATTTAAGCTGACTACGTTTCTTTGATAGCTGGTCTACGTGTGGCAGCCAATAGGTTGCCAGATTTTTCAACTTTGCTGTAAGCTAGTATCTTGGCATTACAAGTACTGAGTGCACTTTTCATCAATGAGTGGTTTAAAATAAAGTCGAATAGTGTGGCACTTTCATTACCCTAATACGTGACTCTCCCTCGTCCTTGAATGATGAAAATAATATGCTTGCTGTAAAGAATTTGAAAAAAATTAATGTAACCTGAAATCTTACAACCAACAGATCACTGCTTTTGATATTTTATGGGCATTCTCTCTGCTTTTTTGTCAGTCTCTGAATCTACCTGTATGCATTAGGCAATCATTAAGAATGTTATCATTAAGAATGTTATTAGGTGGTTTTAGAGGGAAAAAAAAAAAAACTCCAAACTTTTCATGTTTGGAAAATGGCAGATTGAGCAGTGTGAACTTGGCTTTGTCGTGGATGCGTCGTCAGCATCTCCAGGGCTGAACCTCTTCTAAGTGCATGGTACCTGTCCTCTACCTGTCGAGGTCCGTGGGGCACAGCTCTGTAAGTACTGGACATAGCAGTAGCTTTGCAGCGCATCTGCCAACATTATTCTGCTCAGGGCAATGTGAGTTTCATTCATATTTGTTTGTTTTATAAAATTGAGAACTCCCACTTGCTTTGCTTAATGTATGGTGCATGTTTTCCACTGTAAAATATATTTTGCAAAAAAAAATTTGCTTTCTCTCATTGTTATTTTTGAAAATATTTTATTTCTAAAAGTTCCACTTATAGAGCCGGGGCACAACCCAAATGATGGATCATTTCAGCCCTGAGGGGTCATCTTGAAAGACTCTGAGGTATAAAATGTTTCTACTCAGTTGGTTTCCACCTTGCACCAACCCATTCTGAAAAACTTTTAATTTTGAACAACTGCTGTCAAAGGTAGATTCACACTTTGCAAAACCATTGCTAACTTGTTTGCTTTGGAATGACCTTACAAAAACAGTACTCTTTTCATGTAACTGGGTAATTTTCTCCTTTTTGGAGAGCAGTTTATTTAAGAATATTGTTTTTTTTTTTTTTTAAAGTAGTAGCTTGTTTGGGGAGAATGACTTGCTACAGACAACTTTAATTGAACTTAGGAATTTTATTCCATATAAAAATAATTAATTTAGAACAGTATATGGTCTTTTCAGAGTACTTTTCCATTATGAAAGAGATAAAAAAATGTATATTTAGTGTTTCTTAAAGTCTATTAGTGGGAAGAATTGTTACCATCTTTCCTTCAGCGTTTATTGTCTAAAATATTTTTCTACAATTAAAGGCAAACACTTACTTGTCTCTCATTTAGAACAAATTAAAAGTGGTTTTTATTTTGAATGTTCCTTTTATCTACTTTTTATTTCTGTTATCACAAAAATATCTTTGAATCTTAACATTTCACCATGAATTTTGGCCAATTTTCATTGTCTAGTTGGGAATGTTAAGAAAGCCTTTAAAAATGTATTTATGAACAAGGGTTTAGATATGTTTTGGAGACCTCTTGAAACAGGTACTTAACTCTTTCTCTGTTGTTTCAACCTGATTGGAAACTCTCAACTCCTCTGAGAAAGGCAATGTACCTTTTAAATATTATGAAATACTTCACAGAGCTTTTTCTTTTCTGAGTAGCATATTTGGGTCAGGCCTGTTGCTTGTTCATGGACTGTTCTCCTGTACAATTCCTGGGCAAGTGCATTGCTTTAAAGAGGAACTGCAAAGCATAATTTGTACTTTTGGCCTGGGGATTCCTTTATAGAAAATATGCAAATTTTCCCAAGGAAAACTTAATTTGCATGCAAAGCTTCCACTATAATTATAACAATTTCCTCCTTTTTTTTTTTCTTTAACTCAGCTACTTAGTGTGCTAAGTATAAGGTTTTCCCTTCCCAAGCCTTACTGAAGAATCTCATGTCAGCTCCCTAAACCAGCGACAATGAGACATTATAAGACTTGAATTGCTGCATGTGTGGGGGTGGGGTGGGGGCGGTGGGGATGGGTAGAGGACTTGGGTCTGGTATGCCTTGATACGAATTTATGCAACACACATGTCACCATCTGACAACGTAGAAGAAAAATTAATGGACTCATTAAAGAAAATGTAGAGTTTAGTAAGCAAGTTTTCTTACTTTCTAAGGGCTGTGCTCCCTTGGTTTAAACTGTAAGAAAAATTAAAATGCCAGAAATGTTTCTGAGTCGGAACTCTCTGCTGTTTTAGCTCCTGGGCACCTCCCAGAACGCTTCCTCAGATAGCAGCACAAAGCACTGGCAGCCCCCCAAGAGGACATTCTTTCAGGACCTCACTGGCAGCAGGGAGAGGGAGCTTCACATTCCAGTTGGGCCAAGTGCAGATGGGTTGCGGAGTCTGTGTTCTAAGGTCGCTTCTTGTCGTTCATGGCCAATGCTAGCATTTTATTTTTCATTTTGAGCTATGTTATAGGTGGGACCATCCAAATAAACACCTTTTTATCTTGGAAATAAAGGGCACTGGTGCATTGGGGAAAGTCACATATAACTAAAGACACTTTAATTACTTTTGTAGAGTATTGGTTCTCTAATAATCAAAATTTTCAAAATGATTAATTTTTTTTAATAATCCAAATTGCTAAATAATCTAATATACTGGATTGCTAAAATAATGTCAAACATAATTAAACTTCATCTGATTCTGACCAGCTTTCTGAGTCGCCAGGTCATTATCACTATTGCATTAAGCAGCAATTCTAGTCATTTGGTGTCCCTGTTAGGAGAACGTTAGCCACTGTGAGCTGGCATGTCTACTTTGCATTGTGCTCCCTGCAGCAGGGTGGAAAAGGACATCCCTGTGTCAAGTCCCCAGTGTGATTTTGTCCAAGATGTGACCTCTTAACCCAGAGGGACACATTTCTAATGAGGTAATTTGGGATTGCGAGAGGACTGAATAAGACATTCGGATGGGCGATGCAGATTGGAAGACCTGAGGAGAGAGAGGAAGACAACGATGTTGTTTTGAGTTGGGCAGTGGCCTGATGAGTGTGACGTTTGGAGGAGTAGTTAGAAGAGGAAAGAAACAGCATGGGCAGTGGTATAGTGAGTGTGAACGTTGAATTTGGGTAATTACAGTCTGAACTCACTATGGAAGTGTTTAATACTAATATTGACTCCCTTATATTTGAAATTCCAAGCCTTCTCTTTTCTCTTGAGGCTTACTGTTGGGTGAGGAAATGAGTGATCTTCTAATGCAGGATTGATTAACTGGAGGAAGAAGACTATCAAGCTCTGTTTGTGCAGCCAGGGGAGAAACCTTGTAGAGCAGTGGCCAGTTGTTTTCACTCTCTTAGTCCTTCTTCTAGGCAGGTTTCTGGAAACATCTTACTGCAGCCATGGAGCATTAATATAGATTCCTAAGATGCCTGAGTACAGACATTTCTTCCTTTGCAAGCACGCTGGTGTAAACAGAGGTGATGCCTCATGTTGGCCTTGATTGACTTTGTGTTTACTGCCTTGTGCATTCTCCTGTTGCGCTGTGATGACAGTCTTTGGTGGCTAATGTTTGTCATGTTTATCTATGAATCCATCTTGATCTCTGTGAATGTCACAGGTCAACTGGTCACACCTCATGGTCTTACCTGCTGAGATATTAGTCCTGTGCATAAAGTCCTTTGTAGATCTTATTTTGCTTGAACAAAGGTAGAGGACTGCGACAGTGAGGCTTGACTATGTCAACTTGATTGGCTTGGGCCATCCATAGAATTGGTGGAACTCACTTTTTGTGTGTCTGGGTGGGCCATGGAAGTGTGACATAGGGGGTCTGTATCTGGTCCCTGGCCTTATCCTCTTTAGTGCTGTTTCCTTCCCATTTTTAAACTATCATAAGTTGAGCAGCTCCTCCACAGCCTTCCACCATGATGTTTCTGCCATGGACTAAATCCCCTCAAACCATAAGGCAAATTAAACTTCTCCTCCTTTAAATTGTGGGTGTTAAGAATTGTGTCACAGTGTCAGGAAAGCTGACCAATACACACTATTTTATATATTCTTTCTCTCTTGGTACTTTCTTATTTTAAGAAATATACATTGTTCTGAGGCTTAGCTCCTTAACTAGGAACACTGATTCTATGGACTATGTTCAAATTTCCATGAATCGTATTTTATAAATTCTTAAGTAATAAATTGAAACCAACACAGTCTTGATGTTTCTCCTGGAAATTGAAGTGAAGTATGAATAAATTTTTATTTAGGTAAATGAGGTAGTACATCTTATTTAATCATGAAAAATCCCTTTATATTACCTTGCTCTGTGAATAATAGAATTTTTAAAAACTTCATATAGTATAATTAAGATGCAAATTTAGTATAATGAATTCAGAGTTACTCATTTAATTTGAATTACTGATGGACCTGCGTCTCCTTCATCTTGGTGAATATTTTTGGGCAACAAATTGTTGTTTAGCTTTAATAAAGCTTATTGTATATTAAGTTAATGGAAGTATGATTATTTTAGGGTATAAATGTTGTCTTTCTCAGATTTATAATGTGGTTTCTCTATCAAATATTTAATACTACTTTTGAAGTAACGTAATAGGAGTTTGGAAAGTAGAATTATTCATAATCTTAGTACTGTAACATAATAACAGCATCACTTGTGACATAGCCAATTCTTTATGTAGACACATATTTATAGTTGAAAATGTGAATATACACACAATTTTGTATCATTCTTCATGTATGATCATTATATTAGTGTTTCTGATGTTGTGCTACAGATGTATATATATTTATGTATTGGTGGGTATGGCTTTAAATCGTTTATGAAAGAAAATTATAAAACTACAATTACATGGTGCCCAATTCAGTTCTCTTCACTTTCTTCCATTTCTCATTCCCTAGAAGAAACTACTTTGTGTTCTGTTTTTCTTTCTGTTTCTATTTTTACATTTTGTGTCATATATGTGTTCACTGCACATATCTATGTACATATGACATGTGCATATACACATACATATGCATATACATATACAAGAGTATTTGTTGTATAGTCTAAAAACTTACATATCAGGATCATTTTGACTGCTCAATTCTGTTCCTTTAGTTCAGATTAGGAGGAGACAGGCAGGGATCAGAGCACAAATAGGTTCTGCAATCTGCCCTATGGCTGTGGGAGCCTTACTTGCCTTACCTTGTCTTAGCCCACAGTAGAGCTTTATAGAAACCCTTAGTTTGACAGATTAAAGTCTTGGCATATTTTCTCATCAGGTGAACTCTAAAAAAACTTGACAAGTTATATGAATAATGTGAAAAAATAGGAATGTAAATTTGACATGAATTATGTGGAATTTATAGAGTAAATGGAAGGGCGTGGATATCTTCAACATATCAAGTCTACCATCTACAAATCTTCTAGCTCTAACTATATTGATTTAGTTTGTCTTTAATTCCCATTGGAAAAAGAAGTTGTTTTCCTCATGACATCAGACATGCTTTTCAATCAATTTATTTCTGCATGCCTTAAAATTTTTTGTTGTTGTGAATATGATTTGTTTTAGAAAATTACATTTTCTAATTGGTTATGGTTGGTGTATATAAAACTGCTAATTTTGGGGCATTTTGTCTGCTTCTGCAACCTGCAGAACTCTCCCACCAACTTCAGTTTGTATTTGTAATTTAATAATTACACGGTATTTCCATTTATCATGTAGTTTGATGTTGAACACTTGCGATGTTCCTGGTATCTTCCGTTTGAAGTATAATTGAAGTACACAGGTTCACCCATACTGATTTTTCTTCTAAGTATTTTCTCAGAATATGTTTTTGTGATTTCTGTTAAAGGGCGTGACCCAGGCTTTGTCTTGCCAAATTGCTTTGCAGAGAGTGTTGAATGTTTTCACATTGCCACCAGGAGTATAGAGCATTGCTGACTTTGAATTCTGCGAATATTGCCTGAAACCTTGGGGGAGTCTTCCGGTTGATTCTCAGTGTCTGCTACTACCCTGTTTAATCCTCCCTAGTGCATTGTAGTGATCCTCAAATGCATACACCAGATTTTCTCATTCCTTTGCTGATGATTCTCCAATAGATTTTCTTTAGTTGTAGACTTAACCTAGACTTCTAGCCAGGACTTTGTATTCTGATCCTTTTCTGCCTTCTAATCATCTCTCCTTTTGTTTCCTATGTCTCAGTCATACTTTTTTTTTCCTGTTGCTCAAACTTGCCATCCTCATTCCTACCTCAGGGTCTTTGCACTGCAGTTCCCCCTGCCTAGAACACACTCTGGGTTTTTATGACTACCTCTTTTCATCATCTTTGTTTCTTGTTCTGTTATTTCCTCCCCGGAGGAGAATTTCATGACTACCTTATTTAAAATACTCCCTTTTGGATAGTCTTTTTACTTTACTTATTTTCTGTATATAATTTCCACTATCTGAAGTTATTAAGTATTGCTTATTTTTTATTTACTCTTAGTCTTCCTGCAGACCGTTAAGATCCTTGAATAACTGGCTTTGAATAAAATCTTTATTTTTACCTGTATTGAAAATTTTAGCAGCATATTAAGAAAGTGAAGCAAAAAAGAAAAAATTAATACTAATGATGTTTTAAATCCATTATGTCTAAAATGTTCTTTTCACATGGAATCATTATAAACATTATAGATGAAATAGTTTACCTTCCTTTTATTTCAGTGTATGTCTTCAAATGTGTTGTCATTTACACGTACAGCACACCTCAGTTGGGGAGGGGTGCCACCTCGAGGTGCTCAGTAGCTTGGGACAGTGGAGGGGGTGGAACAAAAGGCTGAGCCAGAGAAAGAAGTCAACAGATACTTGCTGAATGGAAGAAAAACTGAATGCATGAATGAATCCTTTTTTGCAGGGACAGATGCTTCGTGACTTAAATGGGCTCACTTTCTGAAAAACCCATTCTAAGTTGAAAATGTCATCCGAGGGAAATGCATTTCATACACCTCACCAATGAGACCTCCCAGTTTAGCACCACAGTGCCCCAGTGTGGGCCATTTCCCCTCCTGATCACATGACTAATGGGGGAGCTGTGACCCTTCGCTGCTACCCAGCATGAGGAGGGAGTATGGCACAGTGTGTCAGGAGCCTGCAAAAAGTAAAAAGTCAAAGCTCAAAGTGTGGCGTCCACTGAACGCAGCCTGGTAAAATTGAACCGTTGTAAGTCAGGGAGCACCCAAAGTAATGAAAATGTGAGTTCAATTAAGAGTCCAGTTAAGATCCCCAAAGGAGTGATTTATTATCAGAGGGAGAAGAAGGCACTAGAACATATCACTTATGAAGCACTGTTGTGGTGTCTGGATGGCTTCAGTTAAGGGTCATCTTTATTGAGATCCTCTTACATGCTTTAGTAATCCCCTCATATTAGGCTCTGGAAGTGTGAGACAGACAAGACTGAGTCCTCCAGGTGTCTCAAGTATGGTGAGCCTGGGAGAACTTGTTGCCTTGCTGTCTTGTAGGTTGGATGTGTTATTGAACAGTTGTGTGTATCACAGCTTAATTTTCTGCACCATTAATTTTATTAATAATAAAAAACTTATTTTCAGACTGATAGTTGTGAATCAAATGTGGATAATCCAGTCACATTTTATGAAACATTTTATGGGCACTTAGCATACTCTTCCAGGCCTCACAGGAACGCATATCTGCCCCCCATTCTTATTAGATACGTTTCGCTAGGTTAGATTTTGAACTTAGCTGATTTGATATATCCTTCAAACATGAGTCTTAAAATCTTTTCAGCTGTATTTTAGGTGCATTGCGATTCTAAATGATATCCAGTATGGTCTTTTCTTCGTTTTCAACTTATAATTGGCACGTTCCCATAGGAAAAAATCATTATTGGTGCTATAAAAGCACTTCTTATCTGTCACAGTTGGGAAATGAAAGTTTCGTAAAGGTCAAAAGAAACCGTGCCCCCAATTATGATGATGACTTGTACATCACAAATAGTTTAATAGCTTGGAACCTATCTCGGTCTCCCTTACAGTGTAAAAAGGGAAAGAAAAAAGGAAAAAAGAAGATCTCATCACTCCATAGCGATTTTGCCTTATAGTTTTAAGAAGCATGAAAAGGAGCCCATTTAAGAATGATTTGATCAGCTGGACGTGGTGGTGCACGCCTTTAATCCCAGCACTCGGGAGGCTGAGGTAGGCGGAGCGTTGTGAGTTCGAGGCCGTCTTGGGCTACAGCGCGAGCCTAAGGCCGGCCTGAGCTACACAGTGCGACCCTGCCTCAAAAAATCAGAGCTGGGACTTTGGCTCAGTGCCTTAAGCACCTGCGTTGGCAGGTGCGAGGTTGTGAGTTCAATCCCCGGTGCCGCAAAAAAAAAAAAGAATGATTTAATCAACATCTGTGTATATTCTCTATGATTTGGAACTCTTTAAGTTATATAACCCCCCAAGTTTATTAGTTCACTTTTATTAATTTGTCAAGGTTAATGTTTGCATAATGAGTTCAGGATAATGAAAGATTTGTTGGCAGCCATCTGCTAGTATTTACTTAGGACAGTAAGTTTTATAACTCATCTTAGAATATTTCCTAAGGAGATCGCATTGCATTGCTACCGAACCAATTTTAAAAATACAAACCCCATTGCCGTCTTAGGTGAGGTAAGAATCTTTTTTTTCTTAATCTGTCAGCACATGACAGCCCATTAGGCTGGTCCCACAGTGGCGGGGCTCGAAGAAGCGCTGTGTGTGTTTGCAGACACTGTCGGGAGTGGGTGATGCCAGCCGGCCGACTCACAACCCGGCAGTTCCTTTTCCCAGCAATCTGCTTTGGCAGGCAGTCTGCTGCCGGCGTCTGCGCTCATTATTCAGCCCTAAGAAGGGTGTCCTCCTTGTTCTCTTTACTGTGATCTGTGTGATGGAGAGAAGAAAGCTGACCGAGCACGGTACTTTCTTGAGTGCCTACTGTGCGCAGCTTTTGCGTTGATGGATCATACAGATGACCACGTTGAAGCCAAAGGCGGGTTGGGGATGATTCAAGCGTCTCTGGCGATCTCTTACCCAAGTTCACATTTCCTCTGCCCTCCCTTGACATGCTTCTTTCCTAACTTCTCTCTCCTTCCTTCCTCCGTCTCTGCAATATCTTGCCATCTTCTGCTTGAAAAGCAGATAATTACCAGCCATATCTTGCCATCTTCCATTTGCAAAGCAGATAATTACCAGCTGTATTCTGTTCCAGTTCTAAAATTTCTCTCACCTCCAGCCCCTGGCTCTGTTTTCAGGGATTATATGATTTCTCCCCTGCATACATTCATTTGCTTCCTCCTCTCTTTTCCCCATATTCTTCTGCTCTCCCTGTCCCAAACTCACTTCTATTTAGCC